>CAJUYG010001044.1:70226-83816 GCA_910591675.1 Galerucella calmariensis
GGAAACTCGTACATTCCACGTCTATCAACAATAGGATTGGGTAGTAGATTTACAATATCCTGCTGAAGTACAGTATCATTTCAAGGGGCAAATGTGTTCTAGCAGCATTACGAAGTAAATATTAAGTATTCAATTGAATAACCAATATAATATGTTTCTCTCAATTACTATGAACTATTAAGTAAATAAAAATTAGATTATTACTTCTACATACTGCAAAAATAATATATTATTGCACGAACGGGGTAAATGTATATTGAAATTTGCATAAGAGCGAAACGCTTCCTTCGCTTATCTGTGCTCAACTGAAATCCAAGTTTGAATTTCGACAGTTTCCAGTGACGGCTCACTAGAATAACATATTTCGAGCTCTGTCTAATAGGTGGTACAAGCATATCTATTGAAATAGCCATTTTTAAACCGACTGTCACAATTGCCCCATTATCACATATACCCCACTTCACCTCATATGATTTTTCAAATGGGAACCCCTGTATATTATACCGAATTCGGATTGGTTACATTTTTTTGAAGCTTTTGATATAAGGTTTTGCCACGTTATACAGAGTCCTTCAAAAGATATGGTCACGTTTATGTGAAAATCGTAGGTAAATCAAAGCTCTGTAGCTTGTTGTACGTTGAAGAAAAAAAAATGTATTTTGCCAAACGGAGTTTCGTAACATGATGCAATATTAAATTTCAATTATATTTTTTCTTATGTACAGGGTGAATGGAAACTCGAACCTGTCATTTTCTTTCTTCTTTCAAATGGAACATGGCAAAAATATAATCTTCGATTATGTAACTTTAATTTTGTCAAGCATTCCCTATACCCAAAGTTTATAAAAGGTAGAACGTGTCGCGGGACACACGGTAGGAACTTTAGTTCCTTTTAAGCAAAAGTTATGTAATACATCTGACGTTATAGATAAACAATTTGCATATTCTTTGGTGGTTGAGTAGTAAGCACACCAGACTCTCACGCGGTAGACCCGGGTTCGATTCCCCGCGAGAAATTTTTTTTATTGTTAATTTTATTTTTAAATAACTATTCTGCTTGATATTAATAACGACAACAGGCAGACGTTTGAAATATTTAGCAGAATATTCATTATTATAGATAATGGTACGGTACCCTCCACGAGGGAGTCCGACTGGCAACATCTACTTATAATAGCATCGTATATTTAAAAAAGGAAACCGTAGCATTATACAAATTGGACATTCGTTTACCACAAAATTAGTGGAAACATAAAATTGAATTGTTAAATTTTTAATTTGAAGTTATATTACAGTTTATAGAAATTTTTATTTTCTAGATTTTTTCCTAAGTGGGTCGTAGAAAAAATATGCTGCTCGAATCGTGTGGATTGTCCATATCGCACTTGAACGATTGAGCACTCCGCCTACGGCGTCGTGCTCCATCTTCGTCCTCGTGCGATATGGCCATCATATCCACACTAGTTGCACAAACTACAATTTCTTTCAAAATACGCCCTTTTACATTTAAAAACTACCTGCCAAATGTCAAATCAATTTATCCATCCATTTTAAAGTTATCGAATTAAAAACATTCAAGTTTTCAAAACCCTGTATTTCGAAAAGTCGCTAGACCCCTTAATCGCGCAAAAACAATTATGGAAATAATAGTAAAAATTTATCCGAAAATTTATCCGAACAAATTCAAGTAGATCACTAGCACTGCGAATACCAGCTTTGCATAGAATTTCAATATAGCATCGGTGGTTCAGTGGTTAGAATGCTCGCATTGCACGCGGCCGGCCCGGGTTCGAATCCGGGCAGGAGCATATTTATTATTATGAATCGCTGCTTCGTATTACAAGAGAGACTAAGGAGGCACAAGCACGCAAAAGCAAGGCGAACGAAGCAATGTAACATAACGTAGCGTAACGTAACGCGTAACGGTCAGATCTTTTGCGTCGCGACCCCTGGTCGCTCAAACATAACCTGGCGTAAAGAACTAAAGTTCCAAAAACAGAGTTATCTGGTAATATGTATTGTAAACTATTATTATTGACCTAACCTAACAAAAAATCTTAATTAATGATAAATTTAAATTTGAAATTTTAAACAAAACTAGCTACCAAAAGTATCTATAATTATAACCATAATATTAAGCTGAAGGTTCAAAGTGTTCACCGCAACATCAATGCAATGCTGTAAGAGAGGGCCCAACTGATTGGCCAGCTCGGTCACCCGATTTAACAAAAGTATATTTATTTTTTTCGGGTCTTGTAAGGAATAAGTTTATAAAATCCCCGGCTATTAGAGATGACATGGAAAGGATAATTAGAGCGGCATTTCGATCTGCTAACGTTAATATGCTGAGAAATTAGATTATACTTCTGGTGGCTAGTTTTGTTTAGAATAAATTGTTCATTAAAATTTATTATTAATTAGGATTTTTTGTAACATACAACGTTTAATGCTTTCACATAATAGGTCAGTAGTTATATTTTACAATAAATATTACAAAATAACTGTGTTTTTATAAACTTTGGGTATAGGGAATGCTTGACAAAAATTAAAGTTACATAATCGAAATTTTTGCTATAAAATACAGGGTGTTCCATTTGAAATAAGAAAGAAAATGACAGGTTCGAGTTTCCGTTCACCCTGTATACAAAAAGAATATAATTGAAATTTAATAGGATACGGAGATATTGCATCATATTATTACAAAACTCTGTTTGGCAAAATACATTTTTTTTCTTTAACGTGCAACAAGCTACAGAGCGTTGATTACCTACGATTTTCACATAAACGTGTCCATATCTTTTGAAGGACTCTGTATAACGTGGCGAAGCCCTATATCAAAAGCCTCAAAAAATGTAACCAATCCGAATTCGGTATAATATACAGGGGTTCCCATTTGAAAAATCATATGTTTGGTTTGTAACGGAGTTATGCAACACTCTGTATAGTTCGATATAATTTCAAAATGTGGACCTTCAGCACATCTACTATTTTTGTTAATAACATTTTTTGATATCTCTTAAAATAACCCATATACCGAAGTTTGTCGTAAGATTGGTACACCCTGTATATTAAGTACTGTAACTTTGACAAAACTGGAGTAATTTTAATGGGGTTTGTGTAGAAATGTTGAGGAAACTTCTCAGATCAAGAATATATAATTACAATATCATTTAATTTACATACTCTTTGGATTCAATGATTTTTTGTATTATAAGCGAAAATAGCTATTTTTATAGATTCGGGAATCTTCTTTATTTTTTCGAAATAAAATTCGATACTCCTGTAATATAAAGATTAATATTCAACGAACAAAATGAATAAAGTGAAAAGGTATAAAAGATGATAAATATATAATTTTGAGATATAATTTTTTGCAAACCTGTTTCCAATAAAAATATGTAAAAATTCATTTACCTTTTATTTATTATTTACAACCTTAACTCTTACCAAATATTGGAAAAAATTGTGATTGAATATTTATATTTTTTTCCACCGTGCAGCAGAGTCACGCGGATGCGGAACACATACTTTTTACTATTTTTTACGGACAAACCATTGATCGGACGAAAAAAACGCAAGAGATCTTTTTTATTGAAAAACACTTTCCCTACACGGAGGTATGTTTTATTCTCCTCCACCTTCCTCCCAGCGTGAAGTATTGAAGAATTAAAAAAAAAAATGTTTTAAATTTTTTAAATAATTTGGGAAATCGATAGACGTAAACTTTTTTTATATTAATCTACAAACTTTGAGGTACTTATTGAAAAAAAAAATAGCAGTAGTGCTAATTACTTCTACTTTTGGTCTTAAGTGACCCATGCCGACTGGTCTAATTACTAATTTAAATTCCAAGTAAAATAAAAATGTTTTACCTGTTGTTTATTAAGAGCTGATGGTGCATCATTCAAAAACTAGACACGAATGAATTCTGCAGTAAAACCTTGAGCTTAAATACAAAACCAATCTGATATTTTTTAAATTCCAAGGCGTCACCTTCAAGAGAAACTAATGACCTTGATAAATGCATACCTACATTATTTCCACTATTGCTTGAGTCTCGCTTCGACTGCATTCATTGCCTCTGGCGGTTTGGATCTTTAATAACAGGATGGTCATAGCAAAGTATTATACATATTATACATAATAGATTACCCCATTGAAAATATACAGGGTGGTCCTTAAGTAATTGTACATAGAAGTACAGTATAATTTCCACTCCAAAATATCGCGATTTAAGTCAACTAGCCTTAATAAAATGTTGAAATTAAGAGAGATACAGGGTGTTAAACATGAAATATTAATTTTCGTTTTTACAATAACTTTAACGTTTTTTGACGTATATGCACAAAAATTTGAGGTTGGGAGTTTTTTGATATCAGTGATGCCAACTCTCAGAAATTTATCTCCCTAAAACCCCAATCAAAAACCCCTAAAATCACCACAATTACTAGTGATTCCCCCTAAAAATTTTTTTATTTATAAAATAAATATTTAAATATTTTTAAATGAATAAACCATAAAAAATAACTAATAAATACTACTAATAAAATATCGTTAAACATCATTTTGCTAATTCAGCACCATCTCACCATCAAAATTTTATCCCTAAAAATACCCCCAAAAAATTATCCCCCCTCAAAAACTCCCTGTATAGATTTTTCCCCCTGAATTTAGGAGGAAAACCTCCAAGTTGGCATCACTGTTTGATATAAGAAATCATGATTTTGCATCTATTTCGATGTATTTTGTAGAGGGTGCCACATAGACCACGTATGCGGCATAAATGTGCGCCAAACTTTTTTGCCTTTTACATTAGCGCTACTTTTATAAAACATAATTAAATCCACATCATTACAACAAATAAAATGTATACTTGTTGCGTATCTTCAGAAACACATTTTCTTCGACGTGGGGAACGCGTTCAACAGTGTCAGTAAACGGGCGGTGTTGAGCGCGTTGACAAAGCTCGGAGTAGGGGAGGGGTTAGTTAGTCTAGTAGAGGACTACCTGACGGGGCGTGTGATAGTGGACACTAGGGGGAGAAGGTATGGGACGGAGATTGGAGTGCCCCAGGGATCGGTTCTGGGACCGACGCTTTGGAAGTGTGTGTTTGATGAAGTTTGTGGGATAGTATGTGAAGAGGGATGTGAGATTACGGTGTATGCGGACGATGTATGTCTGGTATGTACGGCAAAGGGAGAGGTGGAAATAGAAAGAAAGGCGGAGAGGATGTGTAGGAAGATTGTGGAGAAGATAGAGCGGTGTGGACTGGAAGTGGCTGAGGATAAGACGGTGGGTCTACTGGTGAAGGGGCGGAGCAAGGCAAGGGAGGTGGGGGTGATGGTGAAGGGAAAGAAAATTCGGATGGAGGAAGCGGTGAAGTATCTGGGGGTGTGGTTGGATAGCCAATTATCCTTCAAAACCCATATGTTGAAGGCTGCACAGAAGGCAAAAGTAAGGGCAGCGTGGCTGGGAAAATTGATGGGTAATGTGAAAGGACCGGGAGAATGGAAGAGGAGGATAATTGGTAGGACGGTAGAGCAGAGTATGCTGTATGGCGCTGAAGTGTGGGGTGAGAAAGCAGGGGTGAATGCGAGGGTTAGACCACTCCTGCGGGTGCAGAGAGGAATACTTTTGAGGGTGGTGCAGGCGTACAGGACAGTGGGGGGACTGGCAGCAGCAGTGCTGTCACGGTCCTATCCATTTGACTTGATGACTAGAGCCAGACATAAACGCTGGAGGGGTGCGAGCAGAGAGGAAGTACAGGAATGGATGGATGAGGAAATGGAGAGAAGGAGGGATGAGTATGAGGGCACGCTGAAAGGAGCGATTGGGAGCAGGAGAAATTGGGTGGACCGGAAATTTGGAGAGGTGAACTACTTCTTGACGCAGGTGCTCACAGGGCATGGGTCAAGAGTGGGTTACCTCCACAAGATTGGGAAAAGAGAAACTGGAGTGTGCGAGAGATGTGAAGTGGAGGATGATGTGGGACATGTGTTTAGATGTTGGAAGAATGAGGAAGTTTTGAAGAAGTTAGAAAATAAACTGGGAGATGCGGCGTATTGGGAAAATATGGTGGAGATTATGTTGAGGGGCGAAGAGGAATGGATGGAGATAAGTGGCGTGATAGAGAGCATGATTAGGGGAAGAGAATGACTCGCTATGGCATAAGAGAGGTAGGTGTGATAGAGGGAAGAAGATGATGGAGAGTGTGTGAGGGACCGCCGCCCGTCTTGACGTATGCTAGGGTAGTGATTCCAAGGCAGGAGTAACGGCGAGTTTGAGGTGGGTTTGGTTAGTAGGCATCTCTGTTGGGGATGAGTCCAACACTGTCTGGGTACTGGTTGAGGACCCAGTCGAACATGAGTTTCCCATCTCGGCCCGAAAAAAAAAACAGAAACACATTCCCGCTTCTACAAGTTTTCAAAGCCTTTTTCATCTTATTTTTCAAATTAATACATATGAGATATCAAACCTATGTGGAACTATTAAATGTAAATAGGTTAAGTCGCAGAAGCTGGTAACGTGATATATCGGGGTTAGTACTAGAGAGCCATCAAGATGTAGCTAACGCCTCGGCAGATAACAATATTATCCTGAGGTGGGTTAAAGGTCACGACAGGAGTAAAGGTTGCCGAGTTTTGGCTGGACTAAAAATTTTAGGACCCAGTGACACCTACGGCCAAACGACTTCGACAAATGCGGAACTAGCCAAACGTTACACCCATGCTCAATCCCTTGAGAGATGGGATGGAATCAAAGGATGCAGTCTTGCTAGGATCATCCTGGGCGACCCTGGGAAGCTGGCGCGGAAGAAATATTTGGCGATGACCAGGAAAAACCTACGTTTGACAGTAGGATTTCTGACTGGCCACTGTCAACTAAGGAAACACCTCCATACTATGGGGCTAGTGGACACACCTCTATGCAGGATGTGTGAACAGGAAGATGAAACTGTCAGGCATGTCTTATGCGAGTGTTCGGAGTTATCGTCGATCAGACAGTGTGTGTTCGGTGGGTCTTGGCCTACACCTACCGATATAAAGGAGATGTCCCCTAGTGACCTGTCCACCTTCCTGGGAAGGACAGGATGGACGATGACAACTCCTCGGGAGGATGTACATTGGGTCACATGTGGCCGAAGTGCTGTGAGCCTACACTCACCCTCCCTACTCTACAGATACATAATTATAATCAACATATATATTTGGTTTTATTGCACTGCACTGCACCCTCCCACCGTGCCACCCCTCGCTTCCCCCACCGCACCGCCCTGCGCCGCTCACTCCGTACCGTGCTGCCCCCCGCTCCATGCTGCTTACCTTCCTCGCACCATGCTGTTCTCCCCTTGCACTGTGCCGCTCCCCCCCCAAACCGTGTATATGGTTCTGGAATTTGTCCCTTTATTTAAACATCTACATTCAACATATATGTCCAATAAAAGAAATTGTATATACTGATATAATATATTTAATATTCGCTCAACAATACAGAATAAAATATTAAAACTGAGTACAAATTTCATACAAAACGGGAAATATATTTTTCTTCCAAAAGTGCAACGCGCGTTCGATCAACGGTTCCGTAAACGCGGCATCGTAATCGACATGTATCACAGTTATTTGTCGTGTTTTTTCAAATTTCGGATCCGCTATACAAAACACTCCCTTATCAACACCGCTGGCTAGCATCTGCAAATTTATTTGCGCTAGAAACTTTTTAGTAATCCTTCCCTGGCTGTCAATATACCTGGAAACGGATTTGTCCGCGACCGGACATTTTACTTCGATTACGAAATCTTTGGTAATTCCGTCGGGGGAAGCACCTATCACTCCGTATTTTTTTAAAACCGTAAATCCCGAACATTTAACGGTGCATTTTAATCTTTTTTCCAGCTCTTCGATGACCAGCGCCTCTAAGTACACTCCTCTTTTCATAGTGTTATTTTTAAATTCCTTCGTCACGCCCATTATTTGAGCGACCAAAGTTTCTTTAACGGTTTTGCAAACGGCTACGTCATACAATTTCGACGCTGATATGCGTCCGTATCTAAGTTCGTACCACAAGGAATTTTCGTTTTGAGTATGACTTAAAGCGCGGGCAGTTTCTATGTTGTCGTCGGTCAGAAATTCCGAACAAAAGTTTATAAAATTTTCTGCCGTATGTTGTGTATTGACCTTAACGAAAGTACGCATCAAATGATGCAAAGACAATGTTTTAGCTACGGTCTGCTCAGAATTATTGTGAGTCGAAATCGGACAGATGTAATTGTGTTTCCTTGTCATGTTAATAACATCATCCAGCATCTCTGCGCCGCCGCGAGCAACTATCTTAGTTTTAACTATTTTCACTCGAGACAACCCTGGCGGTTTCCAATAACAGACCACCGAAGCCGGCGCTGCTTCCTCGGAACGACGATGAAGCCACATTAAAAAAGCCAAACTGTGTTTACATCCACCTGTTGATGCACAATCCAAGCAGCTGAGACGATCGATTTTTTTCCGGACATCGTTCACGTGACATATTACATTGTATAGGTTTTGTCGAATTTTGTGTTCCGGACAGATTTGACCTCGGACGATGCACAGATCGTCTTCTTTTTTTACTTGAACATATCCAACTGCCAAATCGCCGTAATGTTCTCTTCCTGACCTTCAAAATAAGATGAAATCAAATTATTGTAGTGAAAAGGTGTTGAGCGTGTTGATAAAGCTTGAAGTAGGGGAGGGGCTAGTTAATCTAGTAGAGAACTATCTGACGGGGGTGCGATAGTTGACACTAGGGGGAGAAGGTATGGGACGAAGATTGGAGTGCACCAGGGCTCGGTTTTGGGACCGACGCTTTGGAAGTGTGTGTTTGATGAAGTTTGTGGGATAGCATGTCTGTCTGGTATGTACGGCAGAGGGAGGGGTGGAGACAAAAAGAAACGCGGAGATGATGTGTAGGAAGATTGTGGAGAAGATAGAGCGGTGTGGACTGAAAATGGCTGGGGATAAGACGGTGGGGCTACTGGTGAAGGTACGGAGAAAAGCAAGGAAAGTGGGGGTGATGGTGAAGGGAAAGAAAATTCGGATGGAGGAAGCGGTACAATATCTAGGGGTGTGGTTGGATAACCAATTATCCTTCAAAACCCATATGTTGAAGGCTGCACAGAAGGCAAAAGTAAGGGCAGCATGGCTTGGAAGATTAAAGGGTAATGTGAAAGGACCGGGAGAGTGGAAGAGGAGGATAATTAGTAGGACGGTAGAGCAGAGTATGCTGTATGGCGGGGAATTGTGGGGTGAGAAAGCAGGGGTGCAGAGAGGAATACTCCTGAGGGTGGTGCAGGCGTCCAGGACAGTGGGTGGACTGGCAGCAGCAGAGATGAACTACTTCTAGACGCAGGTGCTCACAGGACATGGGTCGAGAGTGGGTTACCTCCACAAAATTGGGAAAAGGGAAACTGGAGTGTGAAGTGGAGGATGATGTGGGACATGTGTTTAGATGTTGGAAGAACGAGGAAGTTTTGAAGAAGTTGGGTAATAAACTGGTAGAGGCGGTGTATTGGGAAAATGTGGTGAAATTATGTTGGGGCGCGAGGAAGAATGGATGGAGATAAGTGGCGTAGTAGAGAGCATGATTAGGAAAAGAGAAGGACTCGACATGGCATGTGAGAGGTAGGAGCGATAGAAGGGAGAAGATGACAGAGAGTGTGTGAGGGACCGCCGCCCGTCTTGAAGTGTGCTAGGGTAGTGATTCCAAGGCGGGAGTAACGGGGAGCTTGAGGTGGGTTTGGTTGGTAGGCATTCCCGTGGGGATGAGTCCAACATTGTCTGGGTATTGGTTAAGGACCCAAACGAATATGAGTTTCCCATCTCGGCTCGAAAAAAAGTAAAAAGGTGTATTTGTGGGTATATTTATACAATTTGAGCATTTAATTCAATAAATAAATGTTTGTGGCAAAAAACTTTGCTATATTTTCAGTTTTATGTTTTTTTAGACAAAAATTGTGAAAAAATAACTAAAAAGAAAAACATTTCACCACAGCGGCGAATCGAACCGCCATACTTCAGTTTTAACTTTTAAATTTCCTGTGCTTCTACCCGTCTAGATGTCTCCTAGACGGTTGAAAGTATTCGAAAGTGTTACGAAAAGTGAGTTCGACTTTTTTAAACATAACTATAGTCAAATGCAGTCTTATCATGCGGGTCATACGATTCAACAAAGACAAATACTCACCGTTTTTGTTTTCTTTTATTACGTTTAATCATAACTTCCAAATAAAAAAAAGCTCAAAATAGTGGAGGAAGAAGAATGCAGATTTTATGGCATGGAAGAAGAAACCCCCATCCACATAGGTACTTTCCAACTACACAGCACAACAGAATCCTAGAGCACAGCACCTGGGAGGTTACTGGATAGAAGAGGAACATTTACCTGAGTTGAAGACAAAACAGAAGGCAATAGTAAGGGCAGCATGGCTGGGAAGATTAATGGGTAATGTGAAAGGAACGGGAGTGGAAGAGTAGGGTAATTGGTAGGACGGTAGAACAGAGTATGCTGTATGGCGCGGAAGTGTGGGGTGAGTAAGCAGGGGTGAATGCGAGGGCTAGACCACTCCTGCGGGTGCAGAGAGGGATACTCCTGAGGGTGGTGCAGGCGTACAGGACAGCGGGTAGACTGGCAGCAGCGGTGCTGTCAAGGTCCTACCCATTGGACTTGATGGCTAGAGCCAGACAGAAACGATGGAGGGTTGCGAACAGAGAGGAAGTACAGGAATGGATGGATGAGGAAATGGAGAGTATGAGGGCGCTCTAAAAGGAGCGATTGGGAGCAGGAGAAATTGTCTGGACCGGAAATTCGGGGAAGTGAACTACTTCTTGACGCAGGTGCTCACAGGACATGGGTCGAGAGTGAGTTACCTCCATAAGATTGGGAAAAGAGAAGCTGGAGTGTGCGAGAGATGTGAAGTGGAGGATGATGTGGGACATGTGTTTAGATGTTGGAGGTTTTGAAGAAGTTGGAAAATAAACTGGGAGAGGCGGTGTATTGGGAAAATATGTTGGAGATTTTGTTGAGGGGCGAGGAGGAATGGATGGAGATAAGTGGCGTAGTGGAGAGCATCATTAGGAAAAGAGGACTCGACATGGCATGTGAGAGCTAGGAGTGATAGAAGGGAGAAGATGACTGAGAGTGTGTGAGGGACCGCCGCCCGTCTTGAAGTATGCTAGGGTGGTGATTCAAAGGCGGGAGTAACGGCGAGTTTGAGGTGGGTTTGGTTGATAGGCATTCCCGTAGGGGGAAGAGTCCAACACTGCCTGGGTACTGGTTAAGGACCCATTCAAACATGAGTTTCCCATCTCAGCCCAAAAAAAAGTTGAAACCTGCAGACATCCTAAAATTCCTCCGGGAAATAGTACTAAAGGAGCTACTAGTTTCTGTAACTCTCCTCAGAAACTGAGTAGAAGTAAGGGGGTACAATAAATCTTTTAGGTCTCAGTCCCCCAAAATACATTCATACATACAAACATACAAAAGGAGGCAAGGAACAGATAGAGAGAGAGAGAGTGAAAGAACTCGAAGCCGAGGGCCAGATAGGCCTCTAGTGCTGATATACAGATTAATGCTACGTCGACCACCGTGAAATGTAGTGTAGTGAATTAGGTAGTAAAATTCAAATATCTCGAAAATCGTTAATATTTTGAAGATCAAAAAAGTATAGCTTTTTTCTACAGAAATGATGGGGCTATCCAAATTAAATGAGTAAGTTGTAAAATAATAAGCGATAAAAAATTTGTAGCTGATTTCATCTAATTCATATGGCGCATGTGGCGACATCTACGAGTTAACTCAAATCCTTTCACACATTCTTGTTTACCCTTACAAAAACTAGTTCATGCCCAATTTTCAAGTCGTTATGTAGAAAAGTAGCTGATCTATTAACAAAAATCTATTTTATTTTTTTCGCTTTAATATCCTGTATCCCAGTAAGGAGCAGACTAAGACCCATTATTGTTAATGAAAATATTATTATTTTGGCCTTCTGAACGTAGATTTACAATTTGGCCCATTACTTATGAATCACCCTGTATATTATTTATGTTGCATGAATAGTTGACCATTCTTAGTTTAAATTCAATCTTAATCTTAAATTAGTTTTAGTTTAAATTTGAATAAATTTTCTTGCGCGGATAAAACAATATTTTTCTTTAAAGTTGAAAAAAAAATTAACCAACTCATATGTTTATATTGAGAAAGTAATTTAATCTATACACATTCGATCGATTATCCGTGGCTGAGTAATACACACAATAATACTTACCGATCTGCTTTGATACCAGAAGAAAATTGTGTGCCGAGTGCCATAAAATCGTACAGCATTTCAACATCTACACACGGTAAATTGTACGTGTCCGCTCTTTGAAATCCTGGTTCAATTTCTTCTTTTTTAAACAACACTAAACAAAAACTGAATGATATTACACGTGTTCTGATCTGTATGTGTTATCTATGGTTCCGAGTAGCAAGCTAGAGTAGGCGGTGATACGGAGCGGGCAGCTAACGTCAAGCCATTCTCAAATAATGTTTTGTACAGCGCTTCAAATATTTGAGCCAATGAGGTATTAAACCAATATACAGCTTTTGATATTTCATCACAGTTCTAATTTTCCAAAATTAATTTTAAATGATGCTAAACTTACTACAACTTGTTACTTTTGTATTGAAGTCCCGATATGTCAAAGATGGCGACCAAGGTAATTGTGACCAATGATTCTAAATCCAGCCTGTAGTGTTCATACATACATACATACATATATACACACATAATCTTCATGTTCAAACCCGATCAACCCGACAGCAACAAACATTTTATGTACCTTTTTATCGTTTAAACAATACTTTCAATAGCTGTATTCCAAGAATGTTAAGATTAGCCAATACTCATAATGATCTTGAGATGTTTAACACCCCCTTTCATCACTGTAAAACTCAGTTACTGAATACCGAGCTTTAATGTTTTAATGTTAATGCTTTATTTAAGCTTATTGTCTATTGTCTTTTGTCTTTTTAAATTTTTAACCTCTTTTTTACTTATTCTTTATTGTATGACATGTAATTATTCCATATTTTTTTCATTTTATTTTAATTATAATTTTAAAATTGTAATTTATACCTAAAATGGGCTTGCCCGTAAATAAATAAATAAATAAATAAATAAATAATATAGGAGTTCAGTCTAAGGTCAGTGTGACCAACAAAAAAGTGTTTTTTTCTGACAAGAATGACAATTAAGGTCTACCATCCAAAACCTAAGATTTTTGCATGTTTTTTATTATTGCGAACATCTATATTGTTTTATTGAAATAATTAATACACCCCCAAAGCGTATATTTTGAAATTTAAAATGAGACCATTTCATTTCTGTTATCTGTCACTATTTATGTCAGATGTCAGTGGAAAAGGTAATTAGAAGAATAGAGATACAACTAACTAGAACTGTTACAAAAATCTATTCGAAAATGGACATACAAAATTAAACAAATATCAACAATAATAAATATAACTGACATTTGACATAACTAGTGACAGAATAACAGAAATGAAATGGTG
>CAJUYG010001044.1:83826-100171 GCA_910591675.1 Galerucella calmariensis
TCTAAATTTTCCCATTATAATATTATTTCATTGTTATATAAATATATATATATTTTTTTATTTTTTTTTTCATTTCATTTTTTTTATTTTTATTTATTTATCTAATTTCTTTTCATTTATTTATTTATTCATTTTTTTATTAATTTTTTTTTATTTTCCTTTATATACCTATATTTTTTTTAATATAATTTTTATACATCTAATTAGGCAATCCAGTGACCTGTCAAATAAAATTCAATATGGCGACACAGGGCAAACAAATGTGATTTAATACATTGTAGACCGTGGATTTTGGTATACGTATACATAAGTGTTTATTTTGGAGAAAGGTGCTTTTATTTTGCTTTGGTGTCTCTATACTAATAATATACAATAAAAAGTTCAGTTTTTTAAAACTTTTAAGCTGGGTATATCAATTTAGGACCAACTTTTGGTTGTGTACCTATAACAGAACATTATTTTTTTGTTAGTGGTTTTTAGACTCAAGAATTATTATTTAATATTTACGGGTAAGTACACACTGACTAAAACATATACAATATTATAATGAAAGTGAAACTTTTATGAAATTGCTGGCATTAAAATTTCACTTGCTTGAATTGGAAGTGATATCTTGTTCAGTATTTAACTTTTATGCTTACGGATTTCAGGAGTGAAACACCTACTTCAAAATGCCAACAACTTGTATTGTAGCCGGTTGTGGGAGCCGTTCAAACCGAGACCAAGTAAGCTGTTTTAAAAAACACATTTTTGGTGTACAAGAATGAATTAAGTAAGAAGCGTAGAGAAATGTGGTTAGCAGCAATCAATAGAGATGATTTAACAGAATCAAAAATCAAATATCAAGCTGTATGTAGCAGGCATTTTGTTCAGTTCTGTTCAATAACAATATTTATAAAAACTAAGAAAAGTGATATATTCTAAATAAAAAATACCAATTGAATGAACAATATACTAAACGCTAATAAAATATACTAAATTGAAGCAAAATATACTAATAAATTCGACTAAAAAGTCTTGAGTACTGTTTATGACTGAATAGACAATACAAAACTAACCTATCTGTCTAAATTGTTTGCCCTGCAAGGCCATATTAGGTCACGTGATCTCGATTGCCTAATTTTAATTTTTTCAAATGCTTATAAATGGTTACATGTATATTAACATTCTGCATACACAAAAGCGCATCTAAGTTGGTAGGGAGTGCTGCTCCCGCCAGGGGTGTATTCATTATTGTAATAAAGCAAAATAGATGTTCGCAATGAAGAAAAAACATGCAAAAATCTTATGTTTCGAATGGTAGACCTTAACTGTCATTCTTGCCAGAAAAAAACAATTTTTTGTTGGCCACACTGACCTTAGACTGAACTCCTCTATTATATTAGATATGTGTCCCGTACTGTCAGACGGGTGGAGATTGATAGATAAGAAGAGGAGACCTAACCTAGAAAATAATGGACGCACGACTGCACGAGGTTTTTTGGTACATGTATAACGTTAACAACGTCTATAAGAGAATAAAGGGTTGTGAAGGGAGGTGTAATGTTTGTTCTATAAAACAGGTTATTAATAAAGCTGACTCAAACCTCAAGTCAGCTTTATTAATAACCTGCTTTATAGAACAAACATTACACAACCCTTCACTTAGCTACAGCTTTTTTCAAAGGTATGGAAAAAATCAGTTGATACTAATCTTGGCAAAGTTATTATGACTTTTAAATCAATGTCCAGCAATTTCAAGTGATAGCTAGCCGCACTATTCATCATGTTATTGGGTACATATTATTGAAAGAAAGATTACACTCGAAAAAGAATTGATAATTACCTGGAGTTTTGGATGAAACGCTTGCATGTTCTAAATATTTTGTATGTGCACTTTTTTCTCCTATATTATTTTCACTTTCTTCAATCATCATTTTTCTTCGTTTTTGAAGAGTACAGGGTCGTTCTTCAGTTTTAGATGTTCGTTTTCTGTTGACTTGTTGGCATTCGAATTTTGTAGGAACACACCCTGACCTCATTCGCACTTTCGAAACTGTACCCATCACAAGATATTGGATATAATTTTCCATATCGTTGGGTAACTGCAACCAAAATAATTTTTTAAATGGATTCTAAATACGGCATTGTTCCCAAACTACGCACTATATGGGAGATATATCAATTATTAATGTCAATACTTACGTCAAAATGGTCTTCGCATAAATAAATGACCGAATTTGAAGATACAGTTGCTGGGTCTCTCTTTGCAAGATTTAGCCAAACATTTCTAACTGCTTTTTTCATTGGAACGTTAACAAATATCTTCTCTGGAGTTTTTATCGATGTACTCCTACATTGTGGAACCACACACCATCGATATACATTTGGATTCATGACTATGGTACAAAATAATTCAAATTATTTATCAAAATAAACTTTCAACCAGTAATATACAATATAGCAATCTTTCACTCCACCCGGTAATCAACAAGATATAAAATAATTCCGACCAAGATCACCTGACAAAGGATTATTTAATTTAAAAAAGTAAAAGGTTATACAACAAATACCCCATCAAATCAGAAAGATAAAATGTAACAAAAAGTTTAAAAGACTTGTTAAATGGGATGAGATCACTCCACACATTACTTGAACTATTATTAATGCAATAACAAAATGAGTTATTCATTTATGGGGATATTGCTGTGTAAGCCTATTTGATAATGTATTTAATTATTGATTCCTAAACAAAAGATGAATGGTCATTTCGATCAGCAAGTTAAGAGATTGAATAGAATGAACTTGATAGATTGTGTTGACTTTTTCATTTCCTTCACTAGTTTAAAGTATCAAACAATATTGTCCTGATTAAACTTACTCCTTAGTATTCCTAGTAATACAAATTAGGTAGTACTAATTATTTCAAAACCTGTAATTTTTCCACTATAAGCCACTCACTTGCATTATTAGGATTCGAAAATAAAATATGACTTTTGTACTTACCTGTTCTTATTTGTTTATTCTCATTTATTTGGACCAAATTGCTTTTTATATCTACATCATTAATAATCTGATTAAATTCATTTTTAGTATTTATGATTGATGGTGGCATTTCAGTTCGTATATTATCATCATCATCCGTCTCCTGTTTTACTGAATTTGAATTGAATTCGTTTTTTAAAACTATTTCATTGGGAATAAAATATTCTTCGATTTCAAACTTATGCTCTTCCATTAAAACATCCTCTGGTTCTTGTTTTACTTCCATAATTTGAGACCTCTTACGAATATCAACTTTATATTTCACTGTTTAAGACTTATATTTATAAAATCAAGAAAATAAATAATTAAATCAACAACACAGAAATAATTGACCCTAAACAACAACGAATTTCCTAACAATAACAAATTATAGCTTCTTCTTTTTTATAATCTGTGCTGCTTCTTCTACTAGATTACCATAGAAAAATATAATACAAGTGGTCATTCCTGTAGTAACACTTGGCATCGCGTTGATCGTAGCGCGCCAGGTGGAGGTACCGGAACTAATTTATTCAGGCGGGATATTTAATATTGGTAGTTTTGAAATGATAAATAATTATACAGCGTATCCCAAAAAGATTGATTTAGATATGAATTTTTCACATACCTTTTAACGATGGTTGGAAATCATTTATTCCAGCCATGTTGTATTTGATGTCAGCATCATCAATTGTCCTACTTTTAGGATTTATGGTAACTCAGTTCGTACATTATCATCATCCTTCTCCCGTTTTATTGAATCGAATTCGATTTCTTTAAATGCTTCATTCGGAAAAAAATTGTTTTCAATTTCTAGCTTATATTCTCTAGTGAAAATATCGACTGGTTCTTGTTTCACTTCCATAATTAGGTACAAATTATAAATATTGAGAGCTTATTTTCCTCACGTGACCTCAAGCCCTAAGAAATTTGATGATAAACAAGGGTTCTTTGCACAACACATACACACAGATATTTGAAGAGTTATATATTATATATATGACTGTTTATAATAAAAAGAATCATCAACTCATAAACTCAACAATATACAACGACCAAATTCCAAATCTAACCAAATAATAATAATCGTTTTTCCTTCCTCGGGCCTTTTGTCAACTGTCAGTAGGCGGTCTTCTACTTTTTCGTTAGAATAGCCTTTACTGATCTGACCTGATCACTCATCCCTAGCTAAATCCATGTATCTAGTCATCCCCTTTTTATAGAGGATTTAAAAAAATAATCATAAATAATGACGAAAAGTTCTATTCATCGCAGATAACACACGGATACGTAGCCATTTATCGGGATGTGAAATGATAAGAAGGATTTAATAATAATTTTTTTATTCAATAATTTATGTATTGTATGATAATATATAAAATATAATACTTAACTGATAATTTCATTAAATACAAGAGGAATAAGGAGTACCTAGATACCATAGAGAAATATAAGATAATTATTTTGTCTATGCTAGATACCTAATCTAATTTCATATTTTCGCTTTTTAATAAAATTTGTTTCAATTCTTCTTTTTTTATTAACAATTCTATTTCGGCAATTTGTCTTCTAATTTTTGACTCTTCTCTTTTTTCGATAGCTTCTTCTTTGTGGATTTCGTGTAGTTCTGTAAAATGTTGCTTTTCTAATTTTACATTATTAATCCGCTCTTTCAAGAGTTCGTTTAAATCGCCATTTGATTTATCAAAAATCTTTGCTTTTTTCGTGGACATTCCATTGTTTGATTTTACCTCATCCACATATTTTCTTTTATGAGATGATGTCGCTTCTTCTGATTGTTTGGATGTCACTGTTTTGCTTTCAAAGGGTATATCTAAAAATATAGGGTTATAAAGGCTCTGTCAGTTTGACAGAATAATCCTCCCGCTTCGCGGTCGGATTATTTAAACTGTCAAACTGACAGTCTTTGTAATTATGCAACAAGTTGTATAATCGATGTGATTATTTTGAATTACTTATAGTATATAATATACTGATTATAGTACTTCATACAAAATGTATGTGTTACACCCTTTGCTCCGTGCTTCGGAGGGTTGGTATGCAAGGATAGTGGAACAGGAAGAGAGAGAAGGAAATGGAATTTTTGGGAAATCGAGGCTGGTGAAACGAACACAAGGAGATCGTTCGCTTGTGAGAGGAGCGAGTTGAGAATACCGGCCCAGAAGGAGAAAAGAAGGGAGGAAGTGAAGGGTGAAAAGAGGAAGAGAGGGAGAGTGTAGAGAGATTGAAGGCGACTGGAGAAGAGGGTGAAAAGGCTGGAAGAGCATAAGTCGGTGGCAGAGGGGCGGGTCAGGCAATTAGAGAGGTTGAGGAGAGAGGAAGGTAGGAAGAAGAGAATGCAAACACGATGAGAGGAGAGGCAAAGAAACTGGGATGGATGGAAGGAGATTAGAGATAAGAGCTGGGAGGATGAAAAGAAAAGTGGATAGAGGTGACAATGGGAAATCCAATGTTGGGGGGCGAAAAGATAAAAGTGGTATGGGTGACTATGGAAGGCAGTGGAATGGAGAAGAGGATACAGAAGATGTTTAGGGATAGGTACCCGATGCTAGGAGAAAAAGGAGAGGAAATGGAGTGGGTTAAGAAAGTACGCACTAAGGAAAAAAAAGGGACAATGGTGAGCTCGGAGGAGTTGATCTGTCGGATGGAGGGTGATTGTAGGGATGAGAGGAAGTTGTTTGATATAATGAGTCGACTGTTTAAGGAAATGGGAAGCAAGATCAGCGTTGGGCTACACAAGCTTGAGCATGTGGAGATGGAGGTGCTGAGGAATATGATCGTGTGTGTAAGAGCTGACGGGGCTGAGGTGACTGTATATGTAGATAGGAAAAATGAGGTCAGGAATGAAGCGGTAATCCTGAAGGATCTCGGAGAAGTCAATCAGGAGGGGATAGAAAGGATTAAGATGGGTTTGAGGGAGATGGAAGGGAAGTGGGTTGATAGTCTCAATTAACAGGGAGGTGGTTATAGAGGCAAAGAAAGGGATTGAGGTCAGAGAAATTCTGAGGGATGGGGAAAGGGTAACAGGAGCTAGGGCGGTGGAAGCGGGAATGGGAACAAAAACCATTAAGATGGTGGGGATAGATAGACCGCGGGAAGAAAAAATGTGGAGGATGGATGGAGGGTGTTACAGAGGTAGTAAAATTTGACGTTTATAAACACCATAATTGCACACTTTTTTCCGTCATAAACGAGTCTACACTACACTAGTGAATTCAGATACGAACGAGAGAGTGAGGAACACATTTCGTAGGAAGTATTATTTTTAGCCTCACTACCATCTAAAATTTTTTGATACAAAGTTAATTTCAAATGAAAATACTAAAAAAAGGATGAATTTAAATTTACCCAAAATATTGTAATCTTCTTCAATTGATTCTAATATACTATCCGTATCCAATGGATTTTCTACAGTTGGAGAAACTTCATCCACATCTGGAATAATAGGTCCACCACCTCCAGTGAGCAATCGGGAACGTCTCTCTTCAGCTAATTGTTCCTTGCGTTTTCTTTTAATTTTGTCCCAACAACGTTTCAGCTGTACAGTTGTTCGCTTAAAATAGCAGACACCCAATGGATTTATTCAAAAATTAATTGCTTTAGCATTTACCACGTGAAATCTTTTTGAAATTATCAATCTTCACTTCAAAATATTGCGATTTAAATCAAATAGCCTCAATAAAATGTTAATATTAAGAGAGATACAGGATGTTAAACATGAAATTTTAATTTTCGTTTTTTACAATAACTTTAACGATTTTTGACATATATGCACAAAAATTTGAGGTTGGGAGTTTTTTGATATGAGAAATCATAATTTTGTATCTATTTCGATGTATTTTATAGAGGGCGCCACAAAGACCACGTATGCGGCATAAATGTGTGCAAAACTTTTTTGCCTTTTACATTTAGCGATACTTTTGTAGAAAATAATTAAAGCTACATCATTACAACAAATAAAAGGTTTACTTGTTAGTATCCCCAAATCTTAACGGTTTTAGAAATACATAATCACATTTAGTGATTAACTACATGATTATTATTTAATGAATTTTATTTGTTGTAATGATGTGGCTTCAATTATTTTTTACAAAAGTACCGCTAATGTGAAAGGCAAAAACGTTTTGCGTACATTTATGCCGCATACGTATCCTATGTGGCGCCCTCTATAAAATACATCGAAATAGATACAAAATTATGATTTCTCATATCAAAAAACTCCCAATTTAACTAATCAATTTGGTCCGGTTAAAATTTAGCGTTAACCAGATATTATTGCACTACGAAAAATAAACATTAAACTAAGTTTAAGAGATAATTGTTTATTGCACAACTCGCCCTAGGAGATAGTAGTTCAACGAAAACTTGATACCCAGGATAACATATTTTTGCTGCTTGAAATTACATATCGAGATAAAATTATTTGAGTAAAAATGACATTAGTTTAAAATTCGTGCTCAACCAAAAATGACTGATTACATAACGAGTACGTTCATAAACTGACAGTGTACTTGACAGTCAGACGACGGAGTAAACGCTTCTCGTGGCGCGTTTGTGAATTAGTTTTAATTTTTGTCTTAAATTTGGCGAGTAGTGGAAAAAATTGTATACAGGGTGTCCCAGGAGTTCGTACCAGAAACTTGGGAGGTGATAGAAAGGCTGAAAATAATGATGGTATTTCATATAAAATTTTTCATTCCCAACTTTAGAGCCCTATAGTTCGTTAACGAAGTGCGTAAAGAAAACATTTTATATGAAATACCATCATTATTTTTAGTCTTTCTATCACCTCCCAAGTTTTTGGTACGAACTCCTGGTATACACCATGGTGGTGAAGATTTTTATAAGCCTCGCACCTTATTCCGCTCGGTCAATAATAATAGTCTTCACCAGTGGCGGCTGTACCTTAAGTGCACTCGTGCGCTGAACCACCAATTCAAAAGATTTAAAAATTACAAAATATTACTTCATCTTTATTTTTAAATTACCATTTTAATATTTATTTTCTAAACATACAAAAACGTATAAAAAATTAAATTTCCAATTATGGTCAAAAAGTTTGAGCGCTTTACTAAACTAATATCGTGCCGCGTGCGCTTCGGCGAGTGCACGAGGACGAGGACTGCTAATACATCTTGTATGAGATACGAATTAATACGCCTGACGCGTGAAACAAAACATGGTTCATAGAAATGTACCGAGTAATGAGACAATTCTCGAGCGCCGCACGTGCGAACCGAAGATTTCCGAGAGCACCCGATGTATGACGAATCGGGCCGGACGGCATGGGCGCGGGGCGACGGCAGCTATGATTGACATCTCGTTATCGGTATAGTTTCACTGTTTGTGTGACGCGTTAATTATTGTTTATAACTATTTCCGTAATTGTTTTTAGTTTTTGTTTCGATTCTATAATAGAACTTTTATTCTGTACTGTGTTTGGTATTAGTTGAAAATGAGTATAAACATTGATTATATTAAAGAAAATAACAAAATTTTTCAAAGTAAAGTGATCATAAAATTGGCCGGACCGCCACGGCCCTTTTTAAATTTAAAACAAGAGTGCAAATCTAAAAATAAAGCATTCACACGAAGTTTTAAAAGTGAAATGTATAATAGAAAGAAATGGTTGTGTGGATGTGAGCGTCTTAATACATTCTTTTGTTTTCCTTGCATTATTTTTGGCGGAGAATCGATTTGGACAGAAACATGTCGTCGCATTGATTTAATCTATAAAAAATAAACATATGTTATGTCAATTGTTGTTTTGTTGCATTTTCTAATTTTAATATTCTAGTAAAGTGCACCACCAGTTCGATAACCCACCAGCCGCCACTGGTCTTCACCACCTTTGGTGTATAATAATAGATATACTATTTGATTATTCAGTGGGCGAAAAACAGTTGTGTGTTTTCTGCCCTTGTGACACAATATACGAGCCACACGTAATGTATATAAAAACTCTTGTTTATCTCATGGCGACTGTCAGATGACATAACGATGACTTTTTCAATATAATTATTAATGTTAAAAAAAGAAAAATGCTTGTAAAATAAATTCGTGATTTTCCAAATAAAACTGTGTGACCCTCTAAAATTTTTATTTAAATCCGTTATTTACTGTGAGCTATTTGAGAAAAGTCTTAAATTAACAAAAATTTCCTCCGAGCGTCGCGAAGTCTACCAGAACAAAGATTACAGAATAAAAATATAAGATGTTTCACTCCAGGGCGGTTTGATTCAAGTTGCTGTCCGAAACGGACGCCGCTCTCATAAATTATGTTTACGATTCGCTTTTGTTGTCAATAACGAGATCGGTAGATACCAGAACAGTTCGAAGAGCTTATTTTATTTTAAGCTATACAGGGGTAATTAATATATTTAAATTAATAGGATTCTTTATCACAAAGGTTTATTTTTAAATGTTAATAATTTCGAAAAATGTTCGGGATGTAAATTTGAAAAGGTAAGTAAAAAATAAACATGAATTTTTAAAATGAATCAATTCACAGTTTTTATCCAGTATCTTGATAATTTTGTGATACTTATTGATAATCTATCAGATATTTATCACAAATTGAATTAAATATACTCATTAGCCACCAGAATAATAGGGCCACTAAATCTTAAATTTTGATCTTTAAATAACGCGTATTTTTTGGATTGACAAGGTTAAAACAGTAAAAAGAGAAGCAGCTGCAGGACTTAATTAAAAAATTTTATAAATGTTGTAAAATACTAAGTTTGGAGTTTGGTTTATGTGTTAAATTTAATCTATTGTCTTTCAAATCTTTCAATATACATTTAAGAGTAAAATATATACGGACTCTGGTGTAGAGACTTGCATGATATTTGAAAGGAAATTGATTACATGGATGATGAAAAGAAAATTTTGTAAATTCGTTCAAAAGGAACTGACCAATTCCCCTTTGGGGAATTTTTCGATAAATATATTTTCCATCGCAATAACGTTCTCAACAATGTCCCTTATTGGTACACATAAGCTACTATAAATGCATCCTTCTTTGTCGTGTGAGCTTTTAGTTTACAGAAAAAAGTTTCTCTGTTTATTAAATTATCAGCCGAATGGGCTGTTAATTTTTTGTGTTTTCTTGCTTAATGTACTTGTTTATATAATATCCTTATTATAAAAATAAATCCGTAATTTTGTATTAGCAAATATTACAAAATATCTAGTGTTTAAGCTTTGCTATTAAAGGAAAAAATATTAATATGATTTTTTGCTCATTTCAACAATCAATTAATAAATTTAAAAAATCTATACAATATAAATATAAAACACGAGCAACCAATTATAAACACCGTTCAAAAATAACAGCGCTCGACGGGCGACGTCCCGTATAATATGCCAAATTAAATGCAAGCAAGTAGCGACGTACTGTACCATCCAAGTCACCAGCGGCATCGGTGCTTTACGCGATAAATTCGAACGAGTGAAACATCTTATATTTATTCTGTAATCTTTGACCAGAACTATATTCATTAATCTACCGGTTTCACGAATTCATTTGAATCTTAGGGAGAAATTTCTATTTATTCCTATTTCTATTTTGAAAATTTTTTTATTTATTGATAGTATTTGATAATAATCCAATTTTATTGATATATTCACCTTTTCCGTATTACGACATGCATTAAAGTCATCCGTAACACTGGCCCAAGCTACATTTTTCTTTTTTATCGTCGATGCGTCTGTTCGTTTATCTTCAATAATCGAATATTTTTTTATAATCTGTACCAATTCTTCTTTATCTTCCTTGGTAGATGTAACTGCCAAAAGTAAGTATTTAATTAAAGTATGAACAACAACATCTTTTTACATACAACAGTCGCGTGATTTGTAAGTTTACTTTTTTAATACAATCCGTACAAGTTACCGCATTCACTACACATTTCGCCCTTCGCCGATTCTCCAGGACGTCTATTCCTGAACAATGAGCGGCATAGATTTATGGCGAATGATCACATGCAGAAACACATGAGGCGATCGTCGTTATATTCTTAAAATCATACGCTCCGGATCGCATGGTACGAAATAGAGGAGCAGAGTCGAATGAATTGGCGCTTGCGCAGTATAGTATATGAAGTATTAAGAACGGTAGGGGTTGTCGACAGCAATGTTTGGATGCTGAGCGTAGCGAAGCCTCCAATTTTGCTGGAGGCCGGTATTGCCCTTAACGTTCGAGATGCTTATACCATTTTTTGCGCGATCGTATTGATATATTCGAATTTCGAATAAAATAATTTAAATTTCTTCGAAATGAGCGAAGTGTCAAAAGTGACATTTATACTTCTCGATCAGTTTAAAATATAATTTGCATTTTGGTGAAATTGTTTATTACTTTTTATATTGTTCTGTTCGGTTCTGTTCATTAAAAAAATACAAATCTTATTTTTTTGTTCCTTTTGTGTAATGACTGAAGTAATATATTTTTGCGCGATCGATCTTTTTTGCTTGTTTACAGCATCGGTTGTCGGGACGGTAGGTTGTGTTTACTGGTTTCTAAGTCCAACACGTCGGTAAGTGATTTACTTACCGTTCAGACGTCTGTGAGTAAATTACTCACCGACGTCTTAGCCTTACATATACATTTAAGTGGTCCTAAATAATATATTACTTCATTATTACTTCAGTATGAAAACCATTTCACCAAAATGCAAATTATATTTTAAACTGATCGAGAAATATAAATGTCACTTTTGACATTTCGTTCATTTCGAAGAAATTTAAATTATTTTATTCGAAATTTATTTCAATAGGTACGATCGCGCAAAAAATGGTATAAGCATATCGAACGTTAAGGGTAATACCGGTCTCCAGCAAAACTGGAGGCTTCGCTACGCTCAGCCTCCAAACATTGCTGTCGACCGGTAAATAACCCTTACCGTTCTTAATACTTAATATACTATATCCAGGACCACTTAAATGTATGTAGGATTAAGACGTCGGTAGGTAATTTACTTACCGACGTCTGGACGGTAAGTAAACCACTCATCGACGTGTTAGACTTAGAAACCAGTAAACACAACCTACCGACCTGACAACCGATGATGTAAATAAACAAAAAAGATTGATCGCGCAAAAAAAGGTTTTCTTATGAAAATTTGTTTTTCTACAATCACATTGAAAAGTAGGCTTTTTCGCTTGCCATTCACAACGAAAAGTTGACGTTTTTTGAGAGGTACTTTACGCTCGCCGAGCGTAAAAAATGGCAAAACGCTCGTTGCCCATAACAACCGATAATACAATAGTTATTTATATATTAAAAGCGAATGGTGAAGAATTATTGTTCGAAAGCAAGGGTTAACGCACGACGCGAAGCAGAGCGCGTTAATTGCTTAAGAACAATAATTCCACTTTTAGCTCGCAATACATATAAAATTTTTTCTACAATCACTTGAATATATATTATAACTGATAAAATTGATGAATTCATACTTCTTATTTCAAGTACCTGTCAAATATTTTATAAAATTTTGAATGTATTCTAAAATTAGAAAGGCCTCAGCTAGCAGGGACATCCAGCCAGAATATGCAAAATATTCAGAACGTGGAACAACAATTAAGCACAAAAACACAAAAAAAATTAATAGGTACGATAATATCGCAATCACACTAATTAGTTATTTAAAACATTAAGAACTTAACAAAACAGCGATTTTTTAGATTGTAAAAGATTTTCAGAAGACAAAAACACTCCCTAGCCAGGCTGCTCTATGATGTCACTGTCACTGTCACTGTCAATACAATTATGTTTGTAGTATCGGTTGTTATGGGCAACGAGCGTTTTGCAAGTGTTTACGCTCGGCAAACGTAAAGTAACTCACCTCAAGAAACGTCAACTTTTCGTTGTCAATGGCAAGCGAAAAAGCCTACTTTTCAATGTGATTATAGAAAAACACAATTGTATTGACAGTGACAGATATAAAAGTTTGAAACATATTTGAATTGACATATTTAAACTGACAGATTTTAGAAGTTTTTTATGAATTCCACTTTATATTTGTTTTTTAATAGTTACAATTAAGTGATTGCAGAGAAAATGTTGTATGTATTACGAGCAAAAACGTGACATTATTGCTTTCGAGTAATTACCGCGCTCTGCTTCGCGTCGCGCGGTAACCATTACACTCAAGCAATAATGTATCACTTTTCGCTCTTAATACATTATAATAGTATATTACATAACAAGAGTAGTAAGTTGCTTATTACATGCGAATAGAAAAGTTGCGCACGAGCCGCGTAGCGGCGAGTGTTGTAATTCTATAAGCATGTAATAGGCTTACAACTCTAGTTGTGTACTATACTTTTTCTACGAACAACTCCATTAATAAAAATAAAACGCATGAATAACATGTACATTGACACTAACAGCTAGTGACAGCGAGTTTTATTAATTATTAAACGTCAAAACAACCTCTACTAACTCGTTTCCATGGTTACTCGAAACCATTGACTGACTAGGCTTGGGTGATAAATTGTTGGTTTTATAGAACTGAAGCGTAATTTTTTTTAGTACGTGCTAGTCATATTACGTGTCAGTATCCGTAATGATATATTTACTTAGTAACCAAATAGTAGGTAATATGGAATTTACTAGTGTGAGAGTAGAAAAATAACTATTTCATTCTGTCATAGAGAAATAAGTATATATATGGACATGGAGAACTATTATTTTTGGCACGTAATGATGGAGGAGTTACGGGAGGCGGAGGAGGAAGTACGAATTGAAGAAGACTACTACTACTACTACTAAATGTGCAGGCGAGCCCTGTCCTGGACAACTCAAGCCAAGGCTCCGACACTGAGGCCACTGGCGGGCCCATTGTGCCAATCCTGCTACCTAGTCATCCATGAAGCCGAGCCCTTCAATAAAGGCCGCAACCTTTTTCAGTGGATGCCTGCTTGTGTCTCCAGGAGCCATGACAGTGACTCCGAAGATTCGCCTGCGTAATACAGCCGAGTGTGGACACTCTAAGAGAACATGAACTGACGTTTCATCAGTCAAGCCGCAACCCCTACATAGGGAACTTTCCTCTACTCCTAGATTGTAGAGGTGCTTCCTCAAACAGCAGTGCCCTGTTAGGAGTCCTGCTATCTTTCTTAGCCTACTCCTTGGTAGTTCAATGGCTGCCCTGGCGTGTCCATCAGTCCATCCCTTCAATAGAAGTTTGGATTGTCTAGGACCCTGCAGAGCATTCCAATGAGCGAGGTGCTGATTCCTCAGCCACTTCTTCGTCTCCTTGCGTATTCTTTGTTTTGTTAGGCCCAGGGTCGGGCCCGGGCCGCAGAAAGGAGCTGCCGCCCCTTCCGCAGCCAGTGCTTCCGCCATCTCGTTGCCTTCAAAACCAGAGTGGGCTGGAATCCATTCTAGCCGCACCACGTTCCGCCTTGCAAGATTAGCAAGTAGTTCTCGACATTCGTTAGCAAGTCCTGAGTTGCCGGTATACCCACTCAGGGCTTTAATTGCTGCCTGACTGTCGGAGTATATGGTTATGCGTCGATCCACATAACCTCTGTCTAGGTTTATCTGCGCACATTCCAAGATAGCATATATCTCGGCCTGATATGCAGATACACCCTCACCCAATGGTACACAAACCTGTGTTCTTGGGTTCCTGGAGTAAATTCCAGCCCCTGCTCTATCACCGGAGCATGAGCCATCTGTGTACCAGACGGTCCCATTAGGCTGTGTATTCCTCTCTTTTTCCCAGGACTCTCTATCCCGTATCATGGCCCTATATGGGGTAGCGAAGTAGTACTTACGCAGGCATTCGTCAGCCGCTCGAGCCAGAACTGGAATATCTTCCAGGAGCCGGAGCTTCTTGACGTCCTGCACTCTTCCCCTCTTCGCACGTATCCCAGCCGTTTCAAGCGCAGGAAAGCCCTCCCCGCCTCAGCCTCGATCACATGGTGAAGAGGCCGAAGATCAAGGATCACCTCCATCGCAACAGTTGGTGTAGTTCTCATGCAGCCAGTTGCCCCCAAACTGACCACCCTTTGAAGGCGTGCCAGTTGGGATCTAGCCGTGACCAAGGTTACCCTCGGCCACCAGACCAGAGCCGCATATGTGAGCCTAGGCAGCATAATCACTCTATAGAACCATATGATCGTTTTGGGGGTCAGTCCCCACCTCGGACCAATGGCTCTCCTACAGGCCCAATACGTGTTTGTCACCTTGCTTAGGCGACTATCAAGATGAGCCTTCCATGTCAGTGATTTATCAAGGATCACTCCTAGATACTTCACCTGTTCAACCAATTGAAGAAGATAGAGGCTCCAGGTTTTTATATAACCATCGCTTGGAATCATGCCGTGTGGAGGAACTTCTTTAGTAAGGAGTGAAACGTGACTGAGTTTAGTAATTGTTTTACTAAACGGACTATTGAGATAAATGCATTATTCTCGAGGTTCTTCCATTTAAAATAAGTGTAATTAAAATTTTAAATATAACAGAAAATATTTTTCACTATGTATGACACTTCTATCAAATTTTCTGACAGCACAAAAGTTTATACAACAAACGACTAAATTCAAGGCAACTAGATACTAATTACGTGGCTAAAAAAGAGAGTTAAAATGAAAACCCTATTTGAAAAGCATGGTCATTTACGCACGCTTTTTAACGTATATTATGTACAATGAATGATTTCAAACAATGTCATTGGTTCGTAAATGTCTAATTTTAAACGTTGTAGATAAACAATTTTTTTTAGTTATAGGGAATACTTGGTAAAATTGAAAGTATAGTGAAGTAACTTTCATTCACTTCGATTTGGCACGGCGTTTTGAAACACGCAGTACAATTTTAAAATATTGACCGTTGGGCTGGCTAGAATCGCTCAAAGTTTTAATTAAAAGGCGTTATGAAGATTTACAATGAATAACACTGTATAATTTTAAAGGAAAAACTAAAGTGGGTTGTTTCGATTTTACCTAAAATTTTGTAATCTTCGCCAATTGATGCTAATATACCATCCGAATCAAATGGATATTCCACATGTTCTGTTAGACGTGGAACAACTTCATCCACATCTGGAATCAACAGTTTATCTGGAATATATTCTGCATCTCTTGTAACCATTCGGGAACGTCTTTTTTCAGCTAATTGCTCTTTACGTTTTCTTTTAATTTTGTCCCAACAACGTTTCAACTGTAGAGTGGTCCGCTTAAAATAGAACAAACCCATACAATTTATTCATAAATTTATGGCTTCAACCCTCAACCCAACGTAATAGTCCAGTAAATGAAGGGACAAAGCTCCTGAAAAGTCCCTGAAGACTTCACTTTGGGTTTAATT
>CAJUYG010001045.1:0-28601 GCA_910591675.1 Galerucella calmariensis
TGTTTTTGTATTCACCATATTAGAGACTGAATCTGCTTTGTCAGATGCCTTTCATTGCCTAGTACAGAGAACCGCACTGGCATAGAATGTGTTGCGACCCTTGGATTTGCGGGATACACACTTTACTGTATCCCTTTTTGTTTTCGCAGCGAAGCAGAAGGGTTCTTGTCAAATATTTCATCTGATTGTAGTCTTATACTAGGTGCCATATATTAAATCTTGTAAATTAAGGCTATAGATAGGAACGCAATTTAAAGATCTATTTCTATTTATCTAACACATCACACATTCATTTCCTTAAGTACGATGGAAGGGATAGCCTAGCGCAAGGCAATAAAATACAGGGTACTATTCTAATGGAAAACATACCATGCCTGAAAGATAATATCCACCAAGTCCAAATTAGCCAAAACAGTCACATTTTCGTGTATATTATGACTATTTATAAACAAGAATCTCGTGCTTTGAACTTCAGTTCATGGAGGTACTACATGATAAAGTAACCCGCTCTTCTAAGAGGAACCCAATGAGGTCTATGTGTTGTGGGTATCTACCCAATCTTGGTTTGTTAAGATCGAGAGTTTTCATTATCCATTTTATGTGAAGTAGTTGCCAACTCCTTGGAATGTACAAGAATTCCTCTTTTATAACACATCCTAGTTAAATTTCGTGGTTGTAAATTTGAATTGAAAATTTTGACATTCCATTTCTTTTGCGAGGATGTAGGTATACTTTTTGACGTTTCAGACGTTTTTTGATGGCTTAAAAGGTGGATATTATTTACCTTATGACATTATCTAAGGTCACAAAAGGTGATAAGTTAAAATGTTTTTGAAGGTTTGTCATTGAATTCTTCTATACATAGTTTAGTATATTTTTGAATGCAAATTTAATTTATCATCCTTTTGAAAACCAAATTGAGACACCTAAGAGAAGTAACAGGAAGTACAACTCTTCGAGTTTTAAGTATTTGAACGGATTTCGATTTCAAAATTTGAAGTATTAAAAGACGAAAACCGAAACGCTGGTCAACAGTCGACGGTATCATCACTCACCCATATCTCCACTACTTGATGATTCGGTAAAAGAAGGTGTACCTTCAGTCCAGGTCGGAGTGGAGCCTTCAACGGATGTTGGGGGAGTCCATGCCAACCCCCTGGAATGACTCGAATGTCCACCCGCACCTGAACTGCCGGACTCTACGCTAAGCGATGAAGATTTGTTTTCTGGCCGAGATTCTAACTTTATGTCACTAAAGCTACAATAAAAACACAATACACAACATGATGATGGGTTAAAACAAATGATCTATGTGTGTTTCGATTGAAAATCTAAATACTTTGAGTTGAAAACCTCAAGGTGAAGTCTGTTAATACTTATAGTGAAGTGACTTGGCCCTTTAATGAAATACCTACCCATGCAATGCCCAACTCTATGAAAGGATATCAACAAATTTACTATAACTATGGCTTCAATACAAACGTCAAGTTAAACTTTATTTTGTGCAACAGAATATCACCTTTAAGCAAGGTTCAAATTAAAATGAATAACAAGATGACATACAAATTAAATTATTCGAAAGGACTCATAGATCATTTGATAGTATTTTAAGGTTAAAATGGAATTAATATGAACAATTATCAATGAGTTATTAGCCAAACATTATGCGGTAACAAGCGGTACACCCCCTAATTATAAATATTACGAAATTAAAACAAAATTATTCGATAAAAATTGATGGTATGTAACGGTGGATCGTATTGTGGTGCAATCTAGCGACGCTTAGCGTAGGTAATCAGATAGTGTAATTAGTGTGCGAACATCGAAATTTAACTCACTTAATAATGTCAATGTTGACCTGTTTCAATTGTATTGGATATTTCATTGTTTCAAGACATACACACCTTAATACATAACTCTCTTTATCTGTAAGAATTTGAAGGGTGGGTGACCCCACAGCACTTAGGCCACAATTGGCCCATTGTGCATCCTTCTGAGGTTCAGACTTCCTTCTAGCTCGTCATCCAGCCTACTTGTTTGAAGTAGGCGATAACGTCGCCGGAAGTAAGCTCCCTCATGCTGGCTTGTGTTAGCCTGTACTCACCGAATACAGAAAACCTAAATTGGGAGTGTGTCGGACATTCACAAAGAATGTGTGCGACAGTCTCATCTTCCTGTTCACATCCTCTACAACGTGAAGTGTCAGACAGACCCAGTCTGTAGAGGTGTTTTCGTAGGTGGCAGTGACCGGTCAGAATACCCGTGCCTGTCCGAAGGTTCTGCCTGTTCATAGTCACGTATTTTTTTGATACTTTGCTGTCCGGATACTGCAGCAGTTCCTTGGCAAGCCTGTAACCTGCATCGTCTCATCTACCCTTAAACTTTTTAAGGGAGTGTTCCTTTACTAGGTCAATCATAGCTGACGCCGACAGACCAATGAAAGTGCCAGGTCCCAAGAGTTTTTGGGGCACCTTAATACAGAATTTTCCCACATACCAAATCACTCATATAATATTTAATCTTCAATTTTTTGACTTCGATATCAATACCTATCACAAATATATATTTCTTTCACAGGGATAATCAAATATCTCGTTTATAATTGAAATATGGCAGCATTGGCATTATGTAGATGGAGCCACTCTAATTACACGTTCTGGTTATCTATTTTCCTACCCCAGACCAAATTTGATACGCCTAGACCGCACTACAATACGATCCACTGTAACATGAAGATATGTACAACAATCAAGTGGAATTAAAACTCACCTAACAGTATCCTCTTTGAAGTTTTTAACAGCGATATGATGTAAGGATACGTACGATTGGGTCGAATGTGAGGAATGAGACCCCGAATGTACTTGAGAAGGTAACGAGGATGCTGCTCCCATGGCCAGTCTTACGTGAGACGGGTCATCGTCTAGGCCTTCGTACGTCGGCGGTGGGGTGCTACAGCAACTCGGAGCTATGCCTATAAAGACAGAATAAGATTTTTTTTTTAATGTGGATGTAACGTGATGTTTCGAACAATTTAAAAAGTGAAAACTAGGTTAGGTATTTAAAACCAATAACTATATGTTAAAACTAGAAAGAAAAATCGAGGGCTTTCAGTGTGTCTTGTATTTATATATGTTTATATCGATTTAAAGCCCTCGAGGAACGGCACAACCTATAAAACATCAAGCAAAACTGTGCTAAAATTGAAAAACATACAAAAAAATTTACGAAATCGAGCAGTGCCATCTTCCCTGAGGTGCCGTACTTGAACCTAGCAAATAAAAAGAAGAAATGAAATTAAAATAACATGCTATAACGTAACAAGATATAAAAAGTGGAGTTTAAACTGATACCAGAACTATTCAAGGTGTTAGATTCGTTTGATTGTTCTAATGGTATTTTTAGAAAAAAAAGTAGAGGTTAAAATTACTTTACTAGTGAGGATATTTCAAAGAACAACAGTGCCTAATCTACTTCTACTGTATAAACTAAATTTAGCAAAGTACACTAACTATATTCAATCTTGAGATCACGTAGTTCGGGCGCATGCCACACAGAAGCGTCCTCTACTAGGTTTACCGGCAACCTCGCACCTTTATCCGAGTGTTCGCCTGCGGCACGCTTCACTTTCGGAGTTCCCCGAGGAGGTACAGGCGGTGGGACTTTGCCCTTACATTCGCTGTTCGATCTTCCCACCAAGACGGCGGGGTAGGCCGATGGAGGTGACGTTAATGATGAGGCGGGAGAAAGGGAAGTACCGGATGTCGGATAGGAGGGTGGTAGTGGAGTTTTCGCTGATGCTACCTCGGGTTGAGGAACTGCAGAGGAAATGGTTAACAAAATGATAAGTAGTCCAAGTTGGGCGGCGTGAAAAAATTCGGTTCGGTTTATTTTCAAAATTACCACGTCACTACAGAAGTTATTATAAAACAAGAATAATATTGAAGTAATTATCACAAATATTTTCATAAAATCAGAGGAGCAAAAAAACAGTGATGGGTAATGTTAATAACCACCTTATATGTTTGAAATCAACCACGGTTAACAGTTTAAGCGCCCACTTGAAAAAGAAAAAGAAGAATTTCCAAAGTGTCAAAATTCAACATATTTTTAAATTCTCTGTTATGCTTCTACTATAGATGCTTCGCTCCACACTTTATACTCATAATTCATACTACACCAAAGCAACCATAGCCCATGCTACTGATCCAGGTCTATTAAATAGCATTGCGCAGACTCCTGACGTCCGCGACTGTCAATGATTTCTGAATTATGGAGCTTTTATTTACAACTCAAATAAGCTTATATTATGTCAAAATTTTTGTAATAACGGGCAGAGCACAAATATATAATTAACCATTTTTTATTGATTAAAAATTGATAGTTATTAACCAATGACCGGTTAACAAAATTATTAACCGGTTAATACCCATCACTGGCAAAAAATTCGCCAGATCATAATTTGGTTTATATTAACCCCTGTAGCATTATAACTGTTACAAAACAAAAACAGCCGTATTAATATTCTACGTCAAACTGTGATGATAAACAAAATATATGTAATAGATGACAGACAATATCAAGACGTAGGTAGTGAGTTCATTTACAAATGTTATTCTCTCTTGCCTCCGTCGAAAAGAAAGGAAAAATATTTTGACCTGAATTACATACCAGCCTCCTCCCCCTGAATTTCCCAATACTTGACAGACTGCAAATGCAATACGCATATATACAGATGGCTCAAAAATGTAAGAAGGCTCAGGATGTGGAGTTTACTCCAGAGCACTAAGCCAAGGATTAAGTGGGGAATACGAAACAATACCAGCGTGGTTCAAACAGAACTGGCTGGTATCTCAGTTGCCGCAAAAGATCTAACCAGAAAAGGAATTTCTGGCAAAAACATAACAATCTGCTCTGATAGTAGACAAGCCCTATTAGCATTGAACAGACAACGTGTTATAACGGGGCTAGTACTAGAGTGCCACCAAGATTTAGCTAACGTCTCGGCAGATAACAATATTATCCTGAGGTGGGTTAAAGGGAACGACAGGAGTAAAGGTATTCGCATTGCCGATTCTTTAGCCAGGGAAGCGGCTGGACTAAAAATTTTAGGACCCAGTGACACCTACGGCCTAACGACTTCGACAATTGCGGAACTAGCCTAACGTTACACCCATGCTCGATCCCTTAAGAGATGGGATGGAATCAAAGGATGCAGTCTTGCTAGGATCACCCTGGGAAGGTGGCGCCGATGAAATATTTGATGATGACCAGGAAAAACCTACGTTTAACAGTAGGATTTCTGACTGGCCACTATCGACTAAGGAAACACCTCCATACTATGGGGCTAGTGGACACACCTCTATGCAGGATGTGTGAACAGGAAGATGAAACTGTCAGGCATGTCTTATGCGAGTGTTCGGAGTTATCGTCGATAAGAGAGTGTGTGTTCGGTGAGTCTTGCGCCTACACCTGCCGATATAAAGGAGATGTCTCCTAGTGACCTGTCCGCCTTCCTGAGAAGAACAGGATAGACCATGACCTAGGAGGACAACTCCTCGGGAGGATGTACAATGGGTCACTTGTGGCCTTAGTGCTGTGAGTCTACACTCACCCTCCCTACTCTACAGATACTTGACAGACAGGTACTACTACACATTTAGAAACGCCAAGCATATTTGAATTGTTTTAATTGAGCATGCTAAATTAATTATATAATTTAGTTAGAATACTCAACAAGGAACGGTGTAAATAAGAGGACCTATTTAAAATGAAATCGTTCTAACTTCTCAAATGCCCACATGTATCCAACGGGAAGGTACCAAGTTAGTAAGGTTCATTCATTATAAATCACTCAATCTTGAAGCTGTTGCTTTTGTTTGAGACTATTCAATGTCAAACCGATGCAACTGTATGTAACAGAGTTCTCTTTTTGTAGAGAATTCATTTGAAACAAAGCAAAGTGGAGTTATGGATATTTAGTTTGACGTAAATTATACCAACGGCCACAAACACCACTTACCAGTTTTATTTCCTCCATGAGGTACTACGTTATTCACCTTCACTTGAACAATAGCTGCGTATATATAGCAATAAATTAATAGAATAGGGAAAAAGTGAAAATGTATCAGGTACTTTGGCGGAAGAAAATTTGAGAGAGAAAATCTAGCGATGTTTATTTATACTATACTTACTTTCTCTTTCGTTTGTTTCTTCGTGCCTTCCCAAAGGTCTCGACAAAGATTTTCTTTTCGAAGGAGAATGTTTCAAAGCTGTAACAATTTGAAAATTACGCTTCTTTAAAACCACTAGTTTACTCGATCACACTTTTTAAATGTCGATTTTACGATTAAGAAGAAAAATAGATGGAAGCTCCACAATATGCAGTGGATGTCTTGACATTTTGTTTAAGCGATAATAAATATTGGAAATATACGTATAACAGTTTTATTTCGATAATTAAGATTGTTTTATGCAGAAAAATCTTATTCATGCAAACATGCTACTATACAAAAGTGACAATAACCATATATATTTACAGAAAATGAAATATAAGCTCAAATATAAGGCTTTCTGAAATTCCTATTAAAGTTTCAATTTTAATATCTTTGCTGTAATCACAGTATAAAAGAAAACTGGAGAAGGTAAGTGAAATAAAAACAGTAGGTTTCCACTGAAGAAAGTAGATGGCGTTGTGAGAAAAATAGGAGTAGACCAATTGCCAAAAAACTGTCCAAGTTTTTTTAAATCAAATAAATGGTTTCAATAAGAAAAAACGTTGTCCATGCTACCTATATACCTATATTATATTTATACATATGTGGGCAGATCAATTATTTTTCCACAAAAGTGTGCTCAATTGGGTAAGTTATTTTGATGCCAATTTTTTCCCTGAAAGTACACTAAAGAATGAGATAATTCTGCAAATTTTATCCCGATACCTTCTACTCCGGCCCCTAGGGATTTTTTTGAAATACGAAAAAAGTCGATTTTTCAGTTATTTTAAAAGATGTATATCTCAAATTTTATATAACTTAGAGACTTGTTTAAGGCGATATTCTTCTATGTAAACAATCCACTTTCAAGAATAAAATTGGTCATTAGTTGAAAATGAAGTCTGGTTTCACGGCAAGCTGCTAACTAAACCAGTTTTAGAAAATTTTTGTCTATTTTTGGAATGATAACATATCTACAATTTCCGGAATAGACAGTTGATCAGCTGCTGATATTTTTCGTTCAGGTCATGAAATCTACCCAATTTTTTATTGATTGCTTCTTTTTCGTTAAGTTTATGGCCATCTAAAGTCAACTTATTTTTGAAAAATTGCTATTTTCAGATAGCATGAACTTTTTTTTCTGAACGATTTGCTCCAAATTTTCAGGAAAGCTGCTCTGTTATATCCTTTATAATCACTGGAAATTTCAACTAGGGAATCCAGCTTGAATACGAGCTATACATTTTCCAACATCATCTGTTGAAGACCCAATGTACCATATCTCCATCATTATGTTTCATAAAATCGCAAAACTGACACAATTTATTAAACATTTTTGGATACTGTAGACCGGTCACCGCAGTAAGTTGTATACATGATCAAATATGTAATTTTTTTTGGGGTTTTGGAAGTCGTTCTGATGCCGGGAGAACTGCAGCCACATTTAGTCTACCCATCCAGTCATCACCGTACCTTGAAGGTAACGATATAGGTCCATTGGATGCGTGCCATATACTTCAGGTGGCACATTGGCTTCTCCGAAGATTGTTTGTCTCCTCGAGTCCAGTGCCTCACAGTCAGATAAGATATGGGTTACGGTCTCGGTCTCCATTCCACAAAGTCTGCAGCTGAGGTTCTCTTTATATAACCCTATTTTATGCAGGTGATCTTTTACCGGGGTATGACCAGTTAGATAACCTGCAATAATGCTTAGCTTATTCCTACCGTTCCTCCACTGAAGTCTATGTTGGCTTCATACCCATTTTTGTATTTGCCCTCGGACTACCTTCATTATGGTCTCAAGAGCTGGGACTGGTCCAGCATATGCATATGCTCTCGCGAGCTCATCAGCTTGTTCATTTCCAAAAATACCGTTATGTCCCGGCACCCACACTAATCTTACTAAAAAGAAAAGTTTGAGCTCGATAAATAATTAGAAATAATTTACTTTGAACCAATGACCAATTATTTTCTTGAAAGTGGAAGGTTTACATAGAAGAATGCCGCTACAAGCGAGTCTTTAAGTTATATAGAGGCTGAGATATACATTTTTTTAAAATCCAAACAATTCACTTTTTTCTTATTTAAAACAATTCTCTAGCGGCATTAGTTGATCCTGTCGGGCTAGAATTTTCAGAATCATCTCCTTTTCTAGTGTACTTCCGAGTAAAAAGTCGGCATAGAAATCGCTAAGTGAGCACACTTTCGTCAAAAACGAATATGGATCTGCCCATATATATACACAATTTTTACATTCGCACCAAAAGACACAAAATACTTACAGACCTACTAGTCTTGATAGTAGATTTTTGTTGTTGAAAAAGATCATGCTGATAACACAGAATAAATAATACCCAGAAGGTAACTCGTCGCAAACAATCGTTTTTAGTTTTGTGACATTGTCGTTGTTTTATTCTGAAATGCTTTCACCGGTATTCAGAAATATCAAATAACGGCCCCGTCGAATATTAGTTGGTATTCACAACTTAACCAGACGAGATATAACGGCACCGTTACAAAACGGGCGGACACACAATGGCAACGTTGTGTCGGTAACTAAATCTGTAATGCAAGAAAGTGTCAATCATACTTCACCATACTGAAATTGTCAGTGTAGTAATTACGGTTGTAGGAACAGATTTGATCGCGGACTACCGTCAGTGAAAATACTTTTAAAGAATGCCAAAACTTCCTCCTTAGCATACCAAATAGTTCAATGAACACCATACAACAAGCAGCTTTAGTAGATTCGTATTCACTTTCAGCTTCAACTAAGCTGCTCTGTGTTGGTTTTTTTTAAATAAAAATAGTTTTGCATAAATACCACAACACGGTCTATGCCATTTGTGAAAAATACCTCCGTGTCATGTGCCACCCTTTTCGGTTATCGATTGTCTTCAAGCCGACCTGACAAATATTTAAAAAATGCCGTTTGCCGCACTTAGAATAGGCCGCCTGCGTGTCGTACACTCAGTCCTCGTTCAGTAGCAATGGTCCTGGCAAAAAATATCAAGTAATTTATTAGACATTTGACACTTCTGTCTTGACACAAGTGTTAAATATATATGTATGCTTCAACTGAAATGATAATTGCACACATGAGTACCATAGAGTGAGTTTTCTGGTTATTATTTATTCTGTGCCGATAAACTATTTAGAAGGATTGGGGTATTAAGCTTAAAATGTATGCCGAAATAATAAAATAGCGAAAAAAATAAAAAAGTTGCACCTATTCAGACAGTAAATTACGAATGGTTAAATTACCTATGTAGCTGGTTACCAGGTTACGGAACTTGCGGTGATTGCCTTTTATTTCAGGTAAGTCCACTACATGAAGCATTGAAACATATGGTTCGTTAGTTATGCTTTCACGTAATTAAGTGAATATTAATAAACTTTCGGCAATGATATCATTATTAACTGGTATTAGCTGGTATTCAGGTTATACCAAAAACAAAATGTTCCATAACAGTTACAATCTTCTAGCACAACTTGTCTCGTGGATGTGCAATATACAGTGTGGAACAGCCATACGGAAGAAATTCGATAACATTTGGCAGTTTTACACTGTATATTTGTCGCAGTGAAATTCAATCTAGTAGGTAGAGCTATTTGAATTCTTTATTCGCAACTGGAAATAGCCAGCCAATTCTATTATGGCAGTATATAACAGCAAAATTGCGAATCAAATGTGTGTTCATAGCCCTTTTTACCGATTTAAAGAAATGAACATTCATAATAATATATCCAAGGATATTGTACTTAGTATTGTCACTTCAACTATTCATAAGCTTTAAGGTACGTTTACGTTCAATTTAAATGGATGATTCCAGTAGTCCATTCAGTAATGCCACTACAAAATATTCGTTTAAAACATCTGACATTTTCTAGGCCCTTTTGGGTACGATATCTGCATATGTTTTTCTAATTCAAAACGGATATTTTTGAATGATTCTATTCAATGAATGGAAAATAAGGTGAAGTTCTCAAGAACTGCTGGGGATTCCCCCCATAATTTTAACTAATTTCAAAGCGTACCCACTATTTTTTAATATTAGTTGCCAAAGACATCATGAACCTTAAAATTTATAAATTACCGAATTTCTGCTTGACTCCGCCAAGCTGTTTGAACATATTTGAATTGGACGTCCAAGATGATATGCAATGTAAATTATGTACTTAATACTTTTTCAATTGACAAGCATAATAATTTAGCTTACAATTCCAATAGGCGACTTCGGTCTGCATATTTCTTGGGTTAGCAACTTGGAACAAACTACCCCATTGAAATTGAATGTAAAAGTACCTTAAAAAGTATCAAAATTGTTGTACAGGCAAAACTGCATCAATGTTTTAAAAAAAAAACTCGAACATACTGCGAACGTTATTGTTTAAATTTCACAAGAATGTGTCAATGTGTAACATATTTATCGTCTATGTTAGTAATACATGAAACACTTCTCAAGCAAAATCAAACTACACATGTACATTACAAAAATCCAGAAGGAAATCTTTATATAATTTATTATTTTTAATTCTTGTATGAAGAAAACTTTCCTTCTATCATTTCATAATTAAAAACAGTTAAAGACGAAACAACTTATTCATATTGTTATCATCTACCTTTGACTTCAAATTTACCACTCACCACCCCAAACAGATAACAACCAAAAACAATCTTGTAATAGATGTAACAAACTATTGTCTTTTGAATGGAAATGTGACAAAAAGAACATTTTTGTTTCTCAATTTCTTTATTGAATTTCGTGGAAAACTTTACTTCTAAAAGACAATAGTTTAAACAAAGATACATCAATGGGAATTCAAAAAGCACACTCATAGATTTAACTGAGCCACAAAATCTACAGGGAAACTTTTAAATACTACTCGAGAGAAACATTTAAAACCGCACAAATTTCTTTATAAATTACTTGTAAAAAGCCAGAGTGAAACTAACCCACCAAAGAACTATGCTTCCAGCTTATGGAAAATAAAAGACCACTCAAATGCGGATATTTTGATACCAACTTATTCGTCTTGAAAAATAGAACATTTGATAACATTGCGCCAATGTTGTAATTTAATTAATAAACCCACAAAATCAGTTTATTTGTCAGAAATTTTCGATTCAAATACATAATCTAACTATTCAATAGGACACCACCTGCTGTGGTGAAACAGAGTCGGACTTGTGAATATAGTTGTACATACAATGAATACCCGTTTCGTCGAAGCAAAATAGGATAATAATTTTCAGTTGTATAAAGATATGATAGATTATAGATTGCAAATATTTAAACCTGACAGATTCCCGACAGGTAATAGGAGTATGAAAGAAAGGGGCGTTTCCATCTAATTGTAGACTAACAAGTTTTAACTACGAATGACCAGTTTTAATAAATAATCGCTCTGTGTGCTAGAAGTGTGCGTATTCAATTTAGAGATTTTTTAAAGTCAAATATTTAAAAACTAAGAAAATGCAGTGTTACGTTTGTGAACATAGAGTTCGTCCTAGAGGATTTCGGCGTTGTGAGGAATTAAACGATCTTCCAGAGGGATTTCAGAACGCCGCCCGCCATCGTAGAGGGAATAATAATTTGAATCAAAAAAATATGGAAAGTGGTGAAGTTATTCATATTAACTGTTATAGACAGGTTACGGCCGACATTGAAAGGGATAATGTAGGAAATGATGAGACTTCTTGTGTGTTAATTGTGTACCGCAAAGACGCAATATCTGTTTTGTTTGCGATGGTAATAGAAATCTCCAGACAAAGTCTTTTGAAGTCAGGATAGACATATATTTAAAAAAAGAAATATACGACCCAAAAGGATCTTTTTGCTGTATTGATCATTTTAACGATGAAGGGTGGTTGTCGTCAGATTTAATCGGAGCGCTGCGTGCTAATCCTCGCAACGTAGTCATATCTCCTAACGAGATATCACAATGGTTTCTAGCATTAAGAAATGCTTCCTTTGATGCTGTAAAAAATCAATTTGACTCTGAGGACAATTTTGATGATGAGGACTTTAAACTTATGACAAACTTAAGTAAAAATAATTTTGTGGACATGTTTACGTATTGCAGTGATATTGTTGTATAAACTGAAGTCATTAATAAAAGGGATTTTATTACATTTTTAATAAAACTAAAGTATGATTTACCTGGTAATCTGTTACCTACACACATTTCACAAGTATTTTTGTATTAACAGTTAATAGTCATTTAACATCTAGCATATAAAAGAATCTTTTCCGCATCCCTATCCTATTTTTTTCAAGAGTTACCGATGCCAACAACTATACTACAAAATACTACGAAGAAAAAACAACATATAAAAATCAACTCACAAAATTAAGTCGGTTTAACCCTGTCTGGTTTTATTTATTCATTTCTTATCTATTTACTTGGTGAAATCAGGTGGAATCTGTAATGCAGCTTTGTTTACGTATTTTTTCTCTGTCATACTCATACAATCTCCGTAAGCGATTTTAAAAATAATATCATTAATTGTGAGTTAATTATAAAAGTCACAACATTGGCGCAATGTTATCAAAAGTTCTTTTTCAAATACGAATAAGTTGGTATGAAAATATCCACATTTGAGTGGTCTTTTATTTTCCATAAGATGGAAGCATAGTTGTTTACTATTTCGAGAATTTTAAAAAATCCAAGTGCCATAACCAAATTTTTTTCCAAATCTAGTCAACATTTGTACATGTTCAGTTAAGCAAATTGTTCTATACATTTCAAACCGGCCTAGTTCTGTAGATAACGGGGGATAAGAATGTTTTACTCAAAAAACAGAACTAATCAAAAAGCTATTTGAAAACTCTGTAAGGTCAACAAAGAAGGAAAAAACTTCTTATTTTGAGTTCAAGGGATCCAAATTCACAATATCATAGTTTTTAATTATGCATCCTTATTTTCCAGTCGTGGAAACTCCTGTTCAAAGTGCATATTAAATAATCCATTTCGCCTTGCTCGAGTTTTACGATTTTCATCTTCATTTTATTCATCTTTAAAATAGTTTCTCCGATATTTCAGTTGAATCCAATCGGCAATGAACATGTTAAATATATGATAAGCGATGATATCAGAAGAAAACTAACTAGTTTAAAATAAAAGAAAAATACTTACGGGATGGAATTTTTTTGAATACAGTCTGTGACATGAATTTCTGGAATCTCTGGGCATAAAAACTAGGTCTGTGTACAGATACGGTGTCCTGTAAAATAAAAAAATACATTATACTACATTTATTGTTTGAGATTATAATTAAAATGGAACTTATTTTTTAAGCTGTCATTAAAAATGATTTTAAAATATTTCTAGGATTAGTTACCAAATAAAATATGTTTTAATTATTTAAAATGGATATTTTATCAGTGTTTAACTTCATAATATGGGAAATAAGGTGGAGTTCACAAGAGATCCTAGGGATTCCCCGAAGAATTTCAACAAATTTCCAGACGCACAATAATTTTTTAGGATTAGTTGTCGAGGAAAATGTGTTTTTCTAATTAAAAATGGATGTTTTTTAATGTTTAAGTTCAGATAATGGGAAATAAGGTGAAGTTCACAAGAGACCCTGGGGATTCCCCGAAAAGTTTCAACAAATTTACAGACACACAAGTATTTTTTAGGATTAGTTGTCTGAGATAAAGTGTTTTTCTAATTAAAAATTGATATCTTTTAATGTTTAACTTCATGGAAAGGAAAATAAGGTGAAGTCCACAAGAACTCCTGGAGATTCCCTGAACAATTTTAGGTGCACCCTTTATTTTTTTAAATTGGTCAAGAAAATGTGTTTTCCTAATTCAAAATGAATATTTTTCAATGTTTGTGTTTAAAGAATGGGAGATAAGGTGAAGTTCACAAGAATTCCTGGGGATTCCCCGAAGAATTTCGGCAAATTTTCAGACGCACAATCATTTTTTAGCATTAGTTGTCGAGGAAAATGTGTTTGACTAATTGAAAATGGATGTTTTTTTAATGCTCAAGTTCATGGAAAGGAAAATAAGGTGAATTCCACAAGAACTCCTGGAGATTCCCCGAATTATTTTAGGTGCATCCTTTATTTTTTTAAATTAGTTAAGAAAATGTGCTTTCCTAATTCAAAATGAATATTTTCCAATGTTTGTGTTCAAAGAATGGGAGATAAGGTGAAGTTCACAAGAATTCCTGGGGATTCCCCGAAGAATTTCAACAAATTTCCAGACGCACAATAATTTTTTAGGATTAGTTGTCGAGGAAAATGTGTTTTTCTCCAATTGGCAGCAAATATTAATTTGGCTGACACATATCAAACAGCAAAGTATTACTTTTCCTGCCTAGACAGCAAAGTGGGTACTTTTCTGCCTAGGCAGCAAAGTGATTATACTCAATTGGATTAAAACATTTGACGTAAACATTTATTAGCAATTATTACATAACACTTTTAACAAGAATTTAAAAACATATGTTCAGTTGTTATTAACATTGATGGTAAAATTACTACAATTTTGAACGAATAGGCCACCTTTTCTTTCCTCAGATAATTTACAAATACAATATCCTCCTATATCATTATGAACAATCGGAGAAAAAATTATATGTTCAACTCGGCAGCAAAGTAGATTGACTGCCTTAGCTGAATTCTTAGCCTCGCTACGTTCGGCTATGAATTCAGCCTCGGCAGTCAATCTACTACTTTGCTGCCTAGTTAAACAAATAACTATTTTCTAATTGAAAATGGATGTTTTTTAATGTTTAAGTTCATGGAAAGGAAAATAAGGTGAAGTCCACAAGAACTCCTGGAGATTCCCTGAACAATTACACATTTCAATGCATATCCTGTATTTTCTAAAATAAGTTGCCAAAGAAAAGGCATTTTTAACATTTTATCCTCATAGGATGAGAAATAAGTTCACAATAATGAATCAAGAACTATTTTAAATTTTAGAATTTTATCCTAAATTATTAAAATTTATCAGATGAAAAAAAAAATTCAATTATACTTACACCGTCATGAATCATCGACTTCCAAGTATGCTCCAACTTTTTCTTTAACCTATAACTCTGCAAAATATCTATAATTCCTATAAACAACAGAAGACGTTCCCCTTTTGCGTTCCTTGCAGGTATTCCGCCAGGACTAAAAAAAAGAAATGTATAACAAGCAAAAAAAAAATTTGAGTAGCTCAACTTACGGTGTATCATCGTCTTCATCTATAGGTTCAGATTCAGCCTGAATACTCTCCATAGCAGTGGAATGTGCAACCAGCCTTTGCCTATTTATCGATCTACTACGGTTCAATGCACCAGCAGTACTCATTCTGTCTTCTTTTTCTCTCTCCTTTTCTTCGATAATCATATTGGCACTTGTATCGCCCGCCTGACCCTGCTGCATTAACTTATCCAAATGACTTTGAGATTTCCTTTCCTATAAAAAAAATCCATTTAGTTTAATTCCGTTTGTCAAACCGGTACTTACCATTTTTTCTTTTTGCGCCTGATCCAAATTGTGTATGGCTAATAACAAACTGTAATCCATAATTTTGAAACTTTCTAATACCCTACAATCTCTTTGAATTGTTTTAGTTAAAGCATTGTAAGTATCTGCCTCCATGAAAATACCGTCTGGATGGTGCTCCATAAAGTCTAGATCTTTGTATGTAGGCGCCCGTTTCGCCCTTTCCGCTTTTGAAGCCTACAAAAAGTTTAGCATGAAGGACTGGTACTATAACAATTGTTTACTTTTTTCCCCAACACAGGACCATTTAATGAAATAAGTAGGTAAAGTAAGTAAGTAAAGACATCAAATCATAATTGGTCAACTAGAGGAGGAAGCAACGAGGTAAAAAAGAAAGAGGAGAGAACATAACAGTATACAGAATCATCGAATAAAGAGGCTTCTGAATATGGCCGACTTCCGTAAACAAACCAGAGGCGTACATTAAATTATTCAATTAGGGGAAACAAAAAACTTTTTGTTGTTGGAGAATTGTTACCAGATTTTGGTACATTCAAAAATTTTATAACACTATTGTACAACTCAATATCAAATATCTTCTGAAAGTTCCCTGTAGCATTACTTATTCTTTTTTCTCTTATTTTTTGGGAATAAAACCACAATAATGTTTTTTATTTTTTAGTTAATCTTGACAACGGTAGCTGGAACGCTACCGAAACGTCGAAATAAAAAATAAACATTATTGTGATTTGATTCCCAAAAAATAAGAGAAAAAAGAACTCAATATCAACTTAAATTTATACTAATACTCATAAATAACCTTTCTAATACTGAAAATCACTATTTTTTTAACGTGGCTTTTCAATTTGACACATTTCAGTATATTAAGCTTATCTATGTTGACACAAGAATTGATTACTAATGTCACTAATGTGGCTTCTCAATATGGCGACTTCCGTCGAAAGCTTGTTAAATCACTACCCCGCTTAACTTCCCTCCTTTTTCTTTTATCTCGTTGGGAGGAAGTCAAAGTGCCACTTTTCCAAATGAAGATTTGTACAAAATATGCACCGAGTGACCTACTAGTTACCCAGACTTGAACCTCTTAAATTTTTCTTTGGATATTATTAAAAAACAGTTGAAATAAAAAGCAAAGTATTGAAAAATGTCATACAGCGAGAAGTAGGGTGAATTTTAAATTTTGCTTACCTTTCTCTTACACGTACTTCCTTTCAGATCGTACTTTTGGTGCATTGTAATGCTACTAGGTAATAAATTATTCATTACGACCAGTCTTACGTTTTTACTATTACATTGATAACAATAAAGTCCGAAGAATTTTGGCAACAACGTCCTAGGATTCTGATTTAGATTCATGTAATAACCTGGAACAAACAAAATTATATGAATTTACTAGAAACGCAACAAATTTGACTTGTATGTGGAAAAGTTTTACACAGCGGCATCTATTGGATTATTCATAAACATTATGTTCCTACAATTATTGAGAATACTTTGGTGAAAATGACAATTACAAGATTGTTTGTAGTTTGTTGTATATTGTTTCATAACCTCATTTTCTTTGCCATACGTTTTCATTTGCATCAATTTTATATAGTTTATATTTGGTATTTTTCATAAATTCTCATAGTGTTCACAATATTACAAATTATAGCCAATGGGCGACTTTTTGCAGCTTCACTTTGCTGTAAATCGATCGGTAGTAAAAGGAAGGTAGTAAACTAGACTAAAATCATAGTCCCTAATTTAATTTTGGGGTCTTATTGAAAATTAGATGGGAAGCTAAAGTTAACACGTGGATGTTTTTATAAATTTCCTCACTTAATACCTACAATTAATAATACGAATAAGAGGAAGAGAAAAAACTAGATAAAAATCCAAGGCAACGTCTAATTAAAAGTCAAACAATGGAAGTCTTAGGATAAAGAGGCTATTATAACAATCCATAACATAGTAGTTCACATCACAGTTAACCTGAGAGACAAGACTCTCCAGGTGGCAGCACCATCGCGCGTTCAGAGTACCGGCCATAGAGTAATAAATAAGAGAGGTTTTAAAACATATGGAAGAAATTAGCACAAAGTTTGCGCGCAGCCAGTAGAGCACGGCGCTTTATAGCAACTAACTGAACTAACAAACCACTTCTACACAAAACTTTTCATACTTAGTATTGTTATTGTTTCAATTTGAGGTTAGTCGTTGTCATTTGTGAATTTATTTTTATTTAATCTACTCATTGGCCTTTCTGCAAAGAAATTAATTATCTTCATCATTGGTACCTACTATTATCACAGCATTTATCATCACTTATCATAGTAAGATTTTATCGTTTTTTTCCAGACAAGAACGAAGGATTACCAGAAATTTGTGACTCAAACCAAAACAATATGTATGTATACCTCATTTAAAAACCAGGAGGAGTGATTTGAATTTAAGTTGGCAATTCTGTAGACCTCTGATTGGTCAGATTCAGCCCAGTTTCACACAACACTTTTTAATATTGACATCAGCTGATAGTTTTCATTTTTGATAGTTCTGACAGATAAATAAATAAATAATGGATGAAAAACCAAAAGTATTCTCAAGCAGTGGGTACATTATTACTTTACATTTTTTTTTAAGTAGTAAAGTCGGTTTAGCGAGTATTAAGGAAATACTGATGTAGAGGAACATTATATAGTGCAGAAAATATTGGTGGAATACCAGGACTTTTGAAAAATTGTGATGAGTGAATAAAAAATGTCGTTCGAAGAACAAAAATGTTATCTGTGCTGGACAAAATTTTGCAGGCTTCAAAGAAACGTTCAGACTTTATCTGTGTCACCTTTTGACGAGTCAAATGTAGGTACCTACTATTTATTTGTTATATACATATTTGGGAAGAAATCGTCAAAGTTCATCGGAAGAACATGCCATGGAAGATATAAAACAATATAGAAAATAATGGGTTTGGTAGAAAATACATTATTGGTTTTTTAAGACAAAAAGAAGGAAGAAGGTATCTCAGAACTATTTGAAAAATGTCTTCTGTAAATTCCTTGTGGCATTACTTATTCTTTTTTCTCTTATTCTTTTGGGAATCAAACCACAATAATGTTTTTTATTTTTTAATTCGACGTTTCGGTAGCGTTCCAGCTACCGTTGTCAAGATTAACTAGTAATAAAAGTGGTTTATTACACTTAACGGCAACATAAAGATAACTGTTGGAAATGTTTAAATTAATACTGCATATTGCTCTACAATGCTATTAATTTTGTAGTATTGTTATTGCCATTGCAATTGTCATATTCTTTTCAATTTAATTGTAATAAATATAATTAAAGTGACTTGACTATCTGTAATTCTCCACCATCAACAATGGCCATAATTTGTTTGTTGTCGATGTGAATCTGAATCTTCTTATGTTTGAATAAGAAACGAAACAGGAAAATGTCTTACATTTTGTTTAATGCGTAGGTACATCTGGAAAATATACTGCAGATCATAGCAGAAATCAACTTATGACTAATGTCTTTGCTACTATCAAGGCATATTTAATACATTTGGAACACGACTCTTGACCACGTTTTCGGAACACACCCTTTAGTAACTAATCTGGTAACTTTTAGTGGTGTGGGTAAGACTTTTTAAATTACTCCTCCTGGTTTTTAAATGAACTATAGTTGCTAGATATATTCATATCAATGTAATTTAGGATGTTATTGTAGGTACCTATTACTTATGTGAAAAAGTGCTTTCATATTTTGAACACTGTATTTGTGTGTTTGCTCTGTAATATTGGTTTGTGCTTCAAGATACCAAATTGTTTAAATGGGTACGTCAATTGAATAACTGCAAAAAAATTATACAAATAAGAATTTTTTTTTTAGTTTTCTGATCTAGATATTAAACGAAGTCATAAATGGTTTGAAATAATGAACTTTACTTATTAAAAATAAAAGGTGTTATTTGCGTGTGAATCACTTTCTCAAAAATAATTTTACACACTCATTTAGATTGACAAAATTTGCACTTCCTTTCTAAACTTCAGAGTACAATTTCCATCCCAATTCAGATTCAGGAAGGTATTGACTGTTTTTGTATGTTATTTTGGTTATCTTATTGTATGAAAGATTTTGAATTAATAATATTATATTTTCTCACTTGCAAAGGGTTTTTTATTCTCCTACCGTAAATCCCTATAATATTGTATGCTAATACAGTATTTGCAGCTGAATGATTTAGCACAATGTTATTTCTTAGTCTTTGAAGACTTGACTTGAAAGACTAAAAATTCCAAAAGCGCGCGTCTTGAGTGCTAGTTCGTACCAGTAGCCAAGGCAGGTGCTAGTGGTAACTTTGTGCCACAAAACACTACACGTTTAACATCTCTCTTATTTATTATTCTATGGTACCGGCCACGACGCTGCGATCTTAGTTTGAATTCCAATACACATCGGCATTTATCGATATCTTACATACATTTTTTTTTATTTTAGTTAACGTGCCTCGACACCACTGGTCGTTGGCACAGAAAAAATAGATACAAATGTTTACATATAATTATTACAAATTTTAAATTAGATTTTACGGTATGGATTAGTAGCTTTCAGGAACTGTAAGTCTTTCGGTAGGGACATTTCCTTGAGGTTATGCCTTAGGTCAAATTGTTGATATGTTGCAGAACATTGTTTGCAGTCCGTCAGTATGTCCTTAACGGTCACAATATCATTACAGCTATGGCAAGCGGGACGATTTCCTGAAGACATCAGATATCCGTGTGTGAGTTTGGTATGGCTAATTCGGATTCTTCTGATTATGGTAGCCTCTCTCCGAGTTAAGAAGTTAAGGGAGAGAGGAGAAGTGGATGGATGGATATCATGCAGTGCTGTCGTGCTATTGCGCCACAGGTGTCGCCAAGAATCTTGTGTAACGTTTTTGAAGTGAATCTTTAGGTTGGGTTGTTATTAGTGGCAGCATCTTTCGCGTGGCGGTCCGCAGTTTCGTTACCATCAATACCGATGTGAGATGGAAACCAGATGAGAGAGACTGTTATATTTTGAGCAACGAGAGTTTGATAGATGTCGTGTTTGTTGTGGACAATTGGGTGGTCAGTGAAGATTGGCTTGATTGACTGACTGGAGGAAAGGGAGTCAGTGCATATTGCAATATTTTTGTGGGGTAGGAAGATGCTTTTGACAGCTTGAAAAATGCTTTGAAGCTCGCTTGTGTGAACGCTACACACTGAAGGTAGAGTGAAGGAGCTTATGAGTCCATGCTTCGTGGAAACTGCACAACCAACACCGGAGTCAGTTTTGGAAGCATCTGTGTAGAGTATTAAATCATAAGGTGTTTTTTGTAGTAATTCTAGGAGTGCTTTTTTTATAAGTGCAGTGGGAGATTCATGCTTATTATAAATGGTAAGTGAGGTATCGATTATAGGGATATTTTTGGGCCAAGGAGGAGAAGAAGGTAGAGAGAGCGGGGAGGTCAGAGAAAGGTCAGTATCTTTGAGTAAAGGACTGAGTAATTGGGGAATAGATTTTATAATTTTATTGTTTAAGGGTTAGTGGGGAGATTAGTCGTTGAAATGAAAAGCGAGTGAACAGGATTGAGAGGATTGGAGGATACTGAGGCAGCATATGAGAGGAGTAGGGATTGTCGTGGTTCATTATCTTCAACATGGAGACTATCAGCAGGGCTAGTGCGAAAGGCTCCAAGGCAGAGGCGGCAGTTTGGTATGGCTGATTCGGATTCTTCTGATTACAGTATCCTTTCTCCGGGTTAAGAAGTTAAGGGAGAGAGGAGAAGTGGATGGATGGATATCATTTAGTGCTGTCGTGCTATTGCGCCACAGGTGTTGCCAAGAATCTTGTGTAACGTTTATGAAGTGGATCGGTTGCGAGTTGGACAATGTGTGTTGGATTGTTATTAGTGGTAGCTTCTTTCGCGTGGCGGTCCGCAGTTTCATTACCATCAATTCCGATGTAAGGTGGAAGCCAGATGAGAAAGACTGTTAGATCTTGAGCAACGAGAGTTTGATAGATCTCGTGTATGTTGTGGACAATTGGGTGGTCAGTGAAGATTGACTTGATTGACTGAATGGAGGAAAGGGAGTCAGTGCATAATGCAATATTTTTGTGTGGTAGGAAGATGCTTTTGAAAACTTGAAAAATGCTTTGAAGCTCACCTGTGTGACGCTACACACTGAAGATTTTGTTCCGAAAATTTCCGACCATACTATTGTCAACATAAATATTATGAAATTATAAACGATGGGACTATTTTATTTATTATTTTTGTCAACCCTTATAAATGTAAGATATTTATAAATTATGATTATTATAAAATTTTCGCTGGTTAAGCAAGTATTTTGGTATTTATTAATAAACATTTTCTACATTTCTGATGATTTTGTTATTCCAGATATCAGCAATTAGGAAAATTCCAGCATTAAATACACACATCAATCGAGTTTAAAAATAGTTTCGTTTAACGATCGAAAGTATATATAATATGTATATTTGAAGCTCATCAAAATCGACCGTAATAAACGTTCATGTAATTTTTTGTATAAATATTTACCAGTAGTCACCTTACGTTAATTAATGTTTAGGCATTTCTGATAAATAACGTTTATTTGTTGTTTTTATTTAATTATAGAAATTCTACAGGTACAAATCGAAGAAATATTGTATGATATTCACCTTTTTTAAAACAAATACTATTTGTCTCATCCTATTCTGAGCTTATATCTTCGAAACGGTTCTAGATAATAAGATGCGGTTTCCACAGTTAGGTTTGAAATTACCGTGAGTTTTGTTGTGACACATTTATATAAATGGCGTACTTCCGGTTTGCCCGCTAGAAAAGTGGCGTATTTTCAGAATACAGTAGATGTAATTTTTCAAATAGGACACCCTGTATAATTAGCAATTTCTTGAAAGACGCACATTTTTACTTTCTATCGATACCTTGAAGTTTAAAATCAGTGCACAGAAAGCGAAGTTAGATAACTTTAACTGGGATACTGTAATGCTTCAGATATCTTATAAATAAATAATAATCAAGGAGGCCTTAAAATGTTACATCACAAAAATATTGCGATCATTGACAGAACGTCACATTGTGTTAGAACCACTTAGAACAAGACGGGGCTCCACCCCATTATTCCAACATAGCAAGAGAATCTGTTAACCAACAATTGGATTGGTAGGACTGGTCCAATAGAATGGCCTCCAAATTCTCCAGACCTGACTGTTCCAGATTTTTTTGTATGGGGATTTGTGAAAGATAGAGTCTACAACCCAATGCCTGCTACTATTGAGGAATTAAAAAAAAAACATACGGCAGGTAATGGAAAATATTCCTCTTGAAATGCTGACTGCAGCATTTGACAACTTGGTTCGATTCCACAAATGTATAGACCAAGAAGGAAGACACATCAAACATTTGTTTTAAGGTGCCCTTAAACATGTTCCTATTTGTTTTTTAAGTTCACTTTAGCTGATAAAGTTCCAACTTTATATCTAAATCATTACAGTATCCTAGTTAAAGTTATCTAACTTCTGTGCACCGATTTTAAACTTTAAAGTACAGTTATAAAGTAAAAATAAGCGTCTTTCAAGAAATTTCTGAATATACAGGGTGTTCCATTTAAAAAATTACATCTTTTGTATTCTGAGAATACACCACTTTTCTAGCGGGTAAACCGGAAGTAGGCCATTTATATAAATATGTCACAACAAAACTAATGGTAATTTTAAACCTAATTGTGGAAACCGCATCTTATTATCCAGAATCGTTTCGAAGATATAAGCTCTTAAAAACATTCAGAATATAATGAGACACCCTGTACTTTAAAATCCTCCTGATTTTTAACTTATATACAGAGTTCGGCAAAAGTCCGGGACCGGACAAATATCGAAGAAAATATGAATTTTTTGGAAAATATTTTGAATTATAAAGGGTGTTCCAATAAAGTTATATTTTTCCTTATGGAACACCCTATATTTTATTGCATTTTCTGATTACCCCTAATAAATAAAATACTCCTTCGTAATGGTTCCCTATACCTAAATACAGAGGGTTCCGAGTTATGCTGACTTTCTTAAAAATGTGAACATTTCGAAAAAAAGTTTATAACCGATTGATATAACAAGTTATAGCAAATTTCCTCTTACATCTAAATAGTTGGACATTCGTTAAATGTATTTCACGATTGAGTACTAAATATCTCTTTACAGGGTGTTCAGAATATTCAGTTTCATTATTAGACCATCCAATGTGCAGTATCAGGCTTATTTTGAATGGAACACCCTGTATTTTAATAATTCATCATATTTAAAAAAATGTCCTCTTTCAAATGGTATGAGGGTGTCCTATACCTAGGAATTATACTTTTCGTGTAATTCACAATTTCAAATTTCAAATTTCAAACTAATGATCTTGGAATAGTTGTTATAAGAAACTGAATAGATCACGTATTAAGTCTTCAGAAAATATAGGGTTCTGCTATCCTATACCGAGTGGTTAAAAAGATATAGCCATTCTCACAGAAAAATCACTATCCGCTTAGACATTTTATGAAATAACAAAAAACAAAAAGTTTATTACTTTTAGTTGTTTGTTGTTAGTTCTGTTTTTATTCATGTTGTATTTCAATGTTCTAAATAATAATGATTAAACCAATTTTCAACATAACACTCGTATTGTCTAATAATGAAACTGAAAATTCTGCACCCTGTAAAGAGATATTTAGTACTCAATCGTGGAATTTAGATGTAAGAGGAAATTTGCTAAAATTTATTATATCAATCAGTTATAAACTTTTTTGAAATGTTCACATTTTAAAAAAGTCAGCATAACTCGGAACCCTCTGTATTTAGGTATAGGGAACCATTATGAAGGAGTATTCTATTTATAAGGGGTAATCAGAAAGTGCAATAAAATATAGGGTGTTCCATAAGGAAAAATATAACTTTGTTACGCCATACTTTATTAGAAAACCCTGTATATTTCAAAATATTTTCAAATTATAGTTTAAGTTGGAGTAAAATTTGTGGTATGAAAAGATTTTTCAAAAAATTTATATTTTTTTCGATATTTGTCCGGTCCCGGACTTTTACCGAACTCTGTATATGATTATGATACATAATATTCATTTGTGACAGATAATATATAACTTAAGACTAACACATCTCTGAGGACAAGGAAAATATGGAGTAGCCTTTATGATATTTGGAGATATGAAGCAAAATATTCTAGAATTTAGACCGATAAGCGACTTGCATACTTGAGGATTGAGGCAAAACCGACCTTCACTAAACGTAAATGCGCCGACATAAATTACGAGCAGAGAACAAAAAATAAACGGTATGAAGATGTAGAGTAAGAAATGGACAAGATCCCTAAGGAGGATCTATCTATATTAATGTACTTCTATATTTGTAACACCCCTCGTAAGTAAGTAACTATACTACTTACACCATTTAATTTGTATGGTGCTGTACAATACATTATTCCTTAATAAAAGCTATTATTTAATTTGAAAGTGACAAGAAAAAAGTTAATACCACTTAAATAAATTACAAAACTTGCCATGTCCATGACTACTTTTGTTATATCATCCAAGTGATACAACAAAGAAATAATTTCCGTTGTGTATCGAATGTAGGCAGGTTTAAATTGATTTGGTTTGTTATTATATACAATGTTTTAATTAACAAGCCGTATTTTTGTTAATTTATCTCATTGTTAACTTTAAATGTTTAATTTTGGAGATTAAAAATAAGGAAGTACGATACTGTGGTTCGTTATAAACGTGCTACTTTTTAAAAATTAAGTAGGTATAATGAGTCACATAATCGTGAAGGTGAAGTTTCGTAGCAACAGCAACAATAATATTTTGTTGTAAAACATTATAGTGGACGTAATATTTTTAATGCAGTTATCTAATCGTATATCCCCTTTATAGTTAGGGAGGCGAATAGGGGATTTTTCGGGAATACTCGAGCGTGGCAGTTGAAGATATGAGAGATACCTTAGAACTTTGGAAAGTATTAGCTCTATATGTAGTGACGCGCGCCTAGGATAGACGATCAGATTAGTAAAAAAAATCGATAGTCTGAAATACTCGAGCGCGTCAGATTAAGATATTGGGGGTTGATCTTTTTTTTTTCCTGGAGCCGTCCCTTCGCCGGTACCACCTCAGCCTCCTGGGCTTATTGTGGATACTCCTAGTGTTCTGACTACAACCTATTCAGCCATTCCGTTCCCTGTATTAGCTCATACAGGTTCTTTGCTGGTTGGTTGTAGAAGTCTTCTGGAGTCATTTGGGGTCTACCATACAGTTTCTGCCTTCTGTGGTCCAGCGACTCACAGTTGCATAGTATATGCAGAGCTGTTTCGGTATTCTTTTTGCATCTTCCGCATGTGAGGTCTCCGTTATACAGCCCTATTTTGTTCAGGTGCTCCTTTGTGGGAAAGTGTCCCGTAAGTAGCCCCGTTATGGTGCGTAGTTGGTTCCTGCTCATTGAGAGCAGTTCTTTCGATACTTTTTCTGATGGTTCTTTTATGAATTTCTTCCCATGTATTTACCTGGTCGTGTTCTTCCAGTATTTATTGTGTTGTTCTTTCAACCACCCTTTCAACCATAAGCATCTGGGGATGCCCACAGCAGGTTCGGGTCCGTTCATCTGAGTTGACGATCCTACTCTTGCGAGTTCGTCAGCTTTTTCATTGCCTGCGATTCCTTTATGACCTGGGACCCACTCCAGTGTTACACTGTTTCGAGTCGCCAGTCTTCTAAGTTCTTCGCCGCATTCCCATACTAGCCGAGATGTCACCCTATAGCTCTGAAGTGCTTTAAGGGCGGCTTGACTGTCACTGTAGATCCTGATCTGCCTGTTGTTGTAGGCTCTCATATTATTAGCCATTGCATATGCAAGTATTGAATAGACCTCTGCTTGAAATACAGAAGCGTATTTGCCAAGCGAGACGATCCCTTCATATTTACTCGTCTTGCTGTATATGCCCGCTCCAGTGCCGAGTTCATTTTTTGATCCGTCTGTATACCAGATCAGTTCATTCGCTCTACTAAGTGGTGGTGCGTTCTTTTCCCCAAGTTCCTTTCGATCTTTGATGACAATCTCGAAGTTCTTGCGAAAGATATATTTGGTGGTCATGTGGTCTGTTGGCATTTTGAAAATGTCATCCTCCACATGCCTTATCTCTGTGTGTCCTCTCCCATGCATGTGCCACGTCATGGTCTGATGCTTTTTCCAGTCGGGTTAGTCCTGCGCTTGCTTCGCACATTGTGACACAATGTAGCGGAGGAAGGTCTAGCATTGTCTCCAGTGCCGCTGTAGGAGTGGTCCTCATTGCCACTGTAATGCCAATGCATGCAAGTCTTTGGACCTTGCTTAGTTTTAGCATAGCAGAGAATTGTCTGATCTTTGGCCACCATACCAGAGATGCATATGTGATCCTGGGAATGACAACCATTATGTACAGCCAGTGTACCATGCTGGGTCTAAGTCCCCATTTAGTGCCGTAAGTGCGTCTGGCAACCATAAAGGCTACCTCTGCTTTCTTGATCACGTGCTGAAGGTGTCGGTTCCAAGTTAAGGGGGTTGATCTTAGTGTTTTAAGACTAAATTTAACCAATCTGACGATAAGTCCTTGACGTCGCCGAGCTATAGGGTCGCGAACTTGTAAAAAAACGTTAATCCGGCATTCTCGAGCGAGATTTTATTTTTTTTTATTTTGAAGAATATAATCTAAAACTTACTAAAAATACAAAATCTGCCAGTTTCCGCATGACCGGAAGTGTGGAGGAGCCAGTTCGTCTTCCGAAAAAAGCGTTGCGGCATATAAGTCGCGAGCGATACATTTTACAAAAAGTTTTAAAAAAAAGGTAATTTTATTTTACACAAAAAACGTCTCTTTACATTTTTGTCCAAAGTTAAAACTTTTGGACTTAAAGCATCATGAAAACTCAAACTCCCGGAGGGTGTTGAAGAAAATTGATATGGAAGAACGATGATTAAATTATGCAACTTTCATTATATCTCAAATTTTTTTTTCTACAGCTTCTCGACAATTTTCGTGGACTCGGAAAAAGTTACGCGTATCTGTATACAAAAGTTTTATTAACATGTACAGTTTCATTCATTTATATTATTCAATAGCCTGTTGATAGTGTTGATCGTCAAATTATTTTTTGGACGTACCGTAAGCAAAACGAAGTGATGAATTGAAGCAAAAAAGACTGCCATAAACATGTAATACAGACCTTTTTCGGTCAGATTAAGAGAACCCACCAACATTTTTGTCAGATTAAGAAAATATGCTTTGAGGATACTGAGATAAGCCTCCCCTATGAAAATCTGACGCGCTCGAGTATTTCAAAAGAACTTTTTTTTTGCATTTTCAATAATTTGTCGTAACTTATCGTCACGCCGAAATCGTCAGTTTTTTTAAAGGGAGCTTCCTTGGGGCCTACTTAATACCCCTTCCGAAAATCTGACGAGCTCGAGTAAATTTTTTTTTCCGGATTTTTGACTACTTTATATGCCTACCGCCACCACGCAAACCGGTAGATTAGTATACCGTTGTTATCAGAGGCACTTGGGGCATACGTGGTATGAATGTCTGATGCGCTCGAGAATGCCCAAGTTACTGTTTTTTTTTGACATTTTTGAAAAATCGTGCACGCCATACCCACCGCTAAAATGGTTTTTACCATACGAGCTTTTCTTTTCGAAATTACTTTATCTTTCGATTTTGATAGGTCTCGACGGCGCTCGAGAATGTCGCCATTTAGCGACCTCGCCTCCCTAACTATTAAGTTAAATTGCGGACTATGATGGTATCGTATCGAATTACAGTCGAAAAAAAAGCCGACAACTTTAAGTTCGCAGAATTTCAATTA
>CAJUYG010001045.1:53601-78008 GCA_910591675.1 Galerucella calmariensis
ACTTTAAAGCATATTCGCTATTAAAATCAGAAGACTCGAAATCTCGCTTGAAATATTCCCGCATTAGCAGAAAGCAGTTTGTATCGCGAAATATTTCCATACCCCCTTACTTCAAAATTTTCGACAAAAAAATGTGTTTGACATGAAAAATGCTCAAAATTCATCTCAAGGGGTCTTTTGGGACGAGAAATTGACTTGCACAGTTTGTTTTTGTATAAAATTATTTTTTTCCCTCCAAATGGAATCATAAAATTTCCGAAAATCCACTTTCCAAAACTAAAAATACTCACATCTCGACTAATATGATAGATAAAAAATGCTAGTCTTCACCAATCGATTCAGGGGAAAGTTTTACCTAATCCAGTGGATTTTGAGTCCATTATCTCGACCAATAAGGAAGTTAGCAAAACCAGTTTATATTAAATATTTCCATACCTACTCCTTGCTTCAAAATTTTCGACAAAAAAAAATGTTTTTGACATGAAGAATGCTCGAAATTCGCCAAAAGGGTTTTTTTTGGGGACGAGAGATTGACTGAGACAGTCCGTTTTGGTATAAAATCATTTTTTCTCCTCCAAATGGAGTCATGAAATTTCCGAAAATCCACTTTCCAAAACTAAATATACTTATAACTCGACTAATTGGAAAGATAGAATGACCATATAGAGGGTGATTAATTGATAAATTTTGGCATATAATCCTTCTACATACTAACTAATTATAATCGTTATCTAAATCCCTTATCATTATTATATCAATAAATATTTAAAATAGGTAAAGTTCCAGACATCTGGATTTTCTCCCTGTATCAATAACAAACGACCTCGTCAATTTATTTTTATTCCTCCAAACATTCTAAAAATTATTTAGTCAATATTCATGAATAAAGCTACTCTCCATCGTAGGCAGCGGTTTTCAAACACGCTATCAGGAAATTGATTTCCTCTTCTCAACCTACTGATTGTCCTGAGCAACATTTTCATTCGCGTTCTTAACATTACAGATTCTTTTTCAAGGAGTTTAAAAATAATTTCCTTAATAACACACAAAAAAATAAAGGAATAGCGTGTACTTCCGAATTTTCATTTTTCAAGTTAAAATATTTTGAACGATAAATGGTTGACCCGGGGCTTTTCACTAGTAAAATTTTGTACACCTATTTCCGAAATCGGAAATAATTTCCTAATATTTGCGATATTTCCGAAATATTTCTGAAATTTCCTAATATTTCTGAAAATTCCTAATATTTCCGAAATGTTTCTTATATTTCCCATATTTCTTATATATTTTCGATATTTCCAAAAAAAATTTCATATAAAACCTTATCGTTATTTACCAACTAATTTATATTTTTCTGTCCTGTTGCACTACATAATGGCAAAGTAAAAACATTACATTCAAAGGCTCAATCTAAGCCAAGGCTTTGATATCTAAACCCAAAAAATGTTATTTATGCGTTAGTTTTAAAACTGTCATTTTTAATATAAAAATTTTAGTTCTGGTACTAAAATAATAAATGATTACCTCACCGTAGAAACTTTGCGTATTAGTTCTTTTCACGCAGTCTCAAAAGTTTTTCCTCTAGGAGATATATAGGTAGTGTTGCGTTTTATTAAGGAAGTCCTTCAAATTTATGATCTTGGAAAAAAACTTAATTGTTATTTTAGTCCTGGGCCCAGAACTATTATGGCCAATACCGAGGGACTGACAGCTTAACGTGGAGTCAATCCACTCGTGCCACCACTAAAATTCATCAGATAGAAGCGCAAAACTTCTACAGATGGTGGGTATCGAACCCACACATGCTATCACAAATGACATTCGAAAGCTTTAAAAGTCCTATAAGTAATTTTTTTCAATTTGCATTTTGTCCGTTGTTTTGAGGCTAAAAGGATGGGTTCCATTTAGTTTCAGAGGGCCATAAAATATAAACTTTTTTTCTACATCATATATCAAGTTTTTCTTGGGCCAAATAAAGTTGCTCAAGTCTTCTTTCAAAAATTTAACAGTACAAATTAAATCTTTAATTTTTCAGTACTCGTCCTAGTTCCCATGTGTTTTCATAATATATTGCATAATACTGCTCTCACTCTATTTTTGGTGTAGAATATTCTATTTCTTCTGATTCTGAAATATATTCTCCTTCGCTATTACTAGTATTTCTTACACTATAATTTTCTCTCGAATTTTCTTCACGTTTTGTTCCAGAATCAGTTTCAGAATACACCAATTCTTCTTCTGCGTCTAATTCACTTAATCTTTCCTGATATCTTTTCGATACTTTTTCGTCATTTTTTTTACTCTGAATTGCTAACTTAGAGGTATTTCTCTCGGTATTTCTGTCCTCTTTATTGTCGCCTTTACTCGTTTTGGGCCCTCTAACCCTCATAATTCTGTCTACTGACAAACGGCCTGTTTTCTGAGCAAAAAACCAACATAAACTTGACTTTCGAACAGTGGTTGTCGAGTATATTTCTCGCATATTTCCGAAACATTTCTCACACTTCCTAAATATTTCCGAAATATTTCTGAAATATTTCCGATATTTTTGAAATATTTCCGATATTTCTCAACTATTTCCGATATTTCTCAACTATTTCCCACATTTCCTAGAATTTGTACACCTATTTCCGAAGTGAAAAACCCCTCGGGTTGACCACCTTATCTATAAATATTTTATTGGAACTTTAGTTCTTTACGTCAGGTTATGTTTGAGCGACCGGGGGTCGCGACGCAAAAGATCTGACCGTTGCGCGTTACGTTACGCTACGTTATGTTACGTTGCTTCGTTATGTGCCTTGCTTGCGTGCTTGTGTTCTCTCCTTGGTCTCTCTCTCGTTTACGAAGCAGCGATTCATATACTCCGGCCGGGATTCGAACCCGGGCCGCTCGCGTGGCAGGCGAGCATTCTACCACTGAACCACCGACGCTATATTAAAATTCTACGCAAAGCTGGTATTTGCAGTGCTGGTGAGCTACTTGAATTTGTTCGGATAAATTTTCACTATTATTTCCATAATTTTTTTGCGCGATTGATCTTTTTTGTTTATTTACAGCATCGGTTGTCAAAATGACATGAGGATTAAGGGGTCTAGCACATTTACTTTTCGAAATACAGGGTGTTGACATTTTGAAAACTTGAATGTTTTAATTCGATAACTTTAAAATGGATGGATAAATTGATTTGACATTTGGCAGGTTGTTTTTAAATGTAAAAGGGCATATTTTGATAGAAATAGTAGTTTGTGCAACTAGTGTGGATATGATGGCCATATCGCACGAGGACGAAGTTTGAGCACGACGCCGTAGGCGGAGGGCTCAATCGTTCAAGTGCGATATGGACAAGCCAGCAGCATATTTTTTCTACGACCCACTTAAGAAAAAATCTAGAAAATAAAAATTTCTATTAACTGTAATATAACTTCAAATTGAAAATTTAACAATTCAATTTTATGTTTCCACTAATTTTTTTGTGGTAAACGTACAGTTCTTGAATGTCCAATTTGTATAATGCTACGGTTTCCCTTTTTAAATATACGATGCTGTTATAAGTAGATGTTGCCAGAGGGAGTCCTCATGAAGGGTACCGTACCGTCATCTGTAATAATGAATATTCTGCTAAATATTTCAAACGTCTACCTGTTGTCGTTATTAATATCAAGCAGAATGATTATTTAAAAATAAAATTAACAATAAAAAAAACTTCTTCACGGGGAATCGAACCCAGGTGAGAGTCTGGTATGCTTACTACTCGACCACTAAAGAATATACAAATCGTTTATCTATAACGTCAAATGTATTACATAATTTTTGCTTAAAAGGAACTAAAGTTCCTACCATGTGTCCCGCGACACCTCCATACTATGGGGCTAGTGGACACACCTCTATGCAGGATGTGTGAACAGGAAAATTAAACTATCAGGCATGTCTTATGCGAGTGTCCGGAGTTATCGTCAATAAGAGAGTGTGTGTTCGGTGAGTCTTGGCCTACACCTGCCGATATAAAGGAAAAGTCTCCTAGTGACCTGTCCACCTTCCTGGGAACGACATGATGGACGATGACCTAGGAGGACAACTCCTCGGGAGGATGTACAATCGGTCACATGTGGCCTAAGTGCTGTGAGCCTACACTCACCCTCCCTACTCTACAGATACAGATAATCAACAAATGGTGCCAAGAGGAGGAGCTAACTGTAAACCACGATATTTGTTTTCACAAAGAAATACTGAGAGTACTGAAGTCGCCAGTTCTTAATAGGGTGGAAATTCGAATAGCACAAGAGGCAACATCGAGGGCAAAATACTTGGGAGTCATATCTGACCAAAAGTTTTATTAAACACTTACAGAAAATAATACGTAAACGTACGATAGCACTAAATCTGTGCAGAATAATGTGCGGGATGAACTGGCGGTACAACCAAAAATGATCATATATGGCTATATAATATACCAGTGTCATTAGACCCACGATAGCATGTGGTATGGTTGCCAAAAACTGAGGATGGGGCGGTGGGAAAGCTGAGTAGCATCTAAAAGCAAGCCTGCCTGACTGTCACAGGAGCTATGAGGACAACCCCAACAGCTGTACTAGAAGTCTTACTGAATCTGCTGCCACTTCAATTCTACAAACATTATAGTAATTGTTGAGTTGCTGGTGGAAATAACGGTATGGTAGTATTAATTAACACAATCTAACACACAAAATGGTTTATATTAAAAATAGCTTCATATACATTACAAGTTACAACTCAACAGGTTATGGGCCCAGAGTTCTAGTATAACGGCGCTAGAAAAAGTAGAGTAGCCGGATAAAAGGGTGGTATGAGTTGTAACTGGTAATGTATAAAGCTATTTTTAATATAAACCATTTTGTGTGTTAGATTGTGCTAATTAATACTACCATACCGTTATTTCCACTAGCAACTCAACAGTAATAAGGATGGGTCTAGACAAGGAGCTTAAATGTCAAAAGAGCACACACAATAGATCTGCACTGTAAAGATCTTAGTGCAGAAGCTTATAGAAGCAAATAAGATCCATATTTATCTTATCTCTTAATAGGTAATGTATTGACGTGAATAGTATATGAATATAAGTATAAGTGTAAATATAATATACATTTTTTCCCCATTTACTACCAGCTTTTTTGTTTTATTTACATTCACACTCATAAGCGTGCGCAGACTATTTTATTAGGGGGGCCAAATAGCAAATCGGAAACATTGCTTTTGCATATTGCCGCCCTTCAATTTATCGCAATTCATTTCAAGAATAAAGAACTGCTTCCTCGTATCATTGAAAGAACGTTAAAATTTAAAAATTATAAAGTTTTTAATAGAGTGATATTTTGAGGAATTGGGGGGTGAGCCGATTAGGGTGAGACATGAACCACCCTGCCCCCCTGTAGGCACGCCTATGTTCACACTTCATGTACACTTTGCTCCGTTTCAATTTTATTTCAATTTCATATCAGTTATTATTTAAAAATGGCAACTATTATATCTTCCACTGTTTTATACCCTGTATAGTATACAATATGAATATGTACCTAATAAACTCGGTAATAAATCCAAACGTATACGGTGGCCCACCCTGTATCTTTCAACAGTTTAGTTTGTTCAATTCCAATTAATAAATAAAAGTTTAATTCAAATTTTACTTATTACGGATCTGTTACTGTTTACTGTACAATGAATGATTTATATTATTTATATTACTAAATCCTTAAGACCAGATGCCCAGTCAACGAAATATTGTTATTTGTTCTTTACCAAGATTTTTTTGGATATAGGTACATGGGCGGCCTCAAGAGACACCCTTAAATTGGACGCTGCCGGAAGGATTATGTCCTTTAAGGATTAAGCTTATATTTAATCAACCGGATTTGGTTTTGGTTTTCTTGTTTTTTTAGTTTCCTATTTCTTATTTTCTGATATTTTTATACATAGTTACACTTTGATCAACCGGGTTTGGGACTGGATTTTCTTGTTTTTTTTCTTAGTTTTCTATTTCTTAATTTCTGATATTTTTATACATAGTTACATTTTGATCAACCGGGTTTGTGCCTGGGTTTTCTTGTTTTTTTTTTAATTTTCTATTTCTTATTTTCTGATATTTTTATACAAAATAATACAGGTAGAAGGATTAGTAGAGGTACCTAGCGTCGAATTTAAGGGTCTACTAGCAGGTACAAAAAGTGAGAAAAACATTAAGTGAAATTTTAGCGTCGAATTTATGCGCACCCAGGTACATATATAGGATCAAAAAATGTGGTTTTTATAATTGCTTGCAAACCATCCCCATCATTAAATAGATCCAGAAAGACCAGTTGGTCCTCTTAATATCTAGAAATGAGTAAATGTGTATAGACACACTTCCTAAACGTCGCTAGGGGTGTTGGACTACTCATGCTTATTTTATTATAAGTAAATCTTATCTACAATATTTCAACCTATTTTTAGTCTTATTAATTATTCAAGTACACTTCACTTACATGTCATTGTGAACTGCCTGAAATATTCAACTCATGAACCACTTTTCATTTTAACTCTATTAAGGCTACAAAAACAGTTAAATGAGATAAAGTACTTTAAAAAATCTTGTTAGTCAAAAATGTGTGCGTCACTATCAGATAACAGAATGTATTATTTGACGCATTGATAAATATTTGCTCCACTATAAAAGATGACAAAAAAATTATTTGTTTCTACAAAGAACAGAAAAGAATAATAGATAATAAAAAAGGAGACGACATAATTTCTACTAAGTATTGTAACAGGATAAACCCTGTTTCTTTCATATTCATAAATAATATTGTAAAATATTCCTTATTATTAACTTTCGGCTTAAAAATTCATGTTTCAATACAGCTAGCGCCCTCTAATGACGAGATTTTTCTAAGCCTTTAATTATAATTTCGACGCAAGCTACATTGTCTTACTGAGTGAGAACTGGCCACTTTGTCATAAACGAAGTGCGCACGAAATAGGTTAAAAGGGACACCATGCTTTTCTAGTCCTAGACAAGTTCCCTCCTATTTATCTAACAAAGTTAATATAATTTGAGTTGTGTTGATTAAATTCCAAATTATAACAACTCTAAAATCGATGGACACGGTTCTAAAGTCTATAGACACGGGTTCAAAAGCAATTGATAGGGCTTGAAAATATTTTTGATGATTTGAAAACCAACTTTATCAACTTACTTACAATACCTTCGACAGTGTGCTATATTGAACTCTTCTCATTGAAATAATTATCTCAGCCAGAGATTTATTTTGTATATCTAACTTACACTGGCCGAAGGCCACCATTAGAAATTTATTTTGTATACCTAACTTACACTGGCCGAAGGCCACCATTGTAAAGTAGCTAGGGAAAACGAGTCGACTCTTAAATAGGTTATTTTTCATTAAATTATTATTTGTATCCCTCCGATTTTTATTGGCTGTTTATCGAAATACCCATAAAACCCATATACTCTGTAGTTTCGTCATTTGAGCAGGGTAAATTGTATAATTTTATTAGCAAAATGGCGTGGCGCCTAGGTAAGTTCGAATAGGTTTTTACGTCAGAAATATTGTACAACATTTAGGTGAGAAATCACGGAGAAACGTCTATTACTCTACATTGAGCACTAGCCGAGGCATACCGTAATCCATTATCATTAAAGTAGCATGACAAGTTACAGTATATTTATTACCAATGTTTTGTTGAACGGAATATAAAAAAAATGGCTTGTGGTAAATTCCTAACGTGTATCGAGATTAATATCTTTGTAAAATACAATAAAGAAACATTTGGAAACCCTAGAAAATACATTTTCACGAGTCACAAGTCTGAAGGTGAAAGTTACAATGATTACGTAAAAATAGGGAAATCTTATTAGAGATAGAGTGTGAAAAAATCACAATATTTTACAAGTTTTATCCAATTTTAAACAGGCTAATTTATTTCCTTCACTACTTGGAATATAGTACATGTGTGCAGTAAGTGTGGGGATGTTATGTCATTGATTAGTGATGGAGCGGATTTTAATTGTGAAATAGAGGCAAAAATAATGGTTTAAAAACTAAGATCTTACTCGAGTTAATAGCTTTTCTTTGTGAAACTTGGATGACAAAAATTTTGAAATTCTAACTTCCTATGGCTGACTTTAGATAGTGAACTCTCATGGATCAAACAAGAAAAAGATATCTCACGAAGCAAAAATGACTCTATTAATGTTTTGGAACCTGGCAGGGAACCCAAAAGTCCTGATTCATAGTGTGTCCAATAATCACTTATGGAGCCATTGTGTGGAGTAATAGAATTATCATTGTCAGTTGGTCAAGGAATCATTATTTCCAGGTGAACAATTCTAAAATGGTATAGGTATATCCAGAAACACCCAAGGAACTAGGCAAGAACAGCATTTTCTTCTTTCTGTGTACACTAAGTACACTAATATTTGAAAAAGAGAACATTATGTGTATGAATAGTCATTCACATTATGCAAATATTTAAATGCCATCCCATAGAATGGTATTCTTTCCTTGCACATTTTTGTTGCTAGCAGCTGGTACTACATGTTTATATGTAAAGTTGAAGGTGGCAATTTAGTCATCACTGATGTGCTTGTAGAGGTCACAGTTTGAATTATAATTCACATTCAAATAATCATTAGTTTTTAATGTTTTCATGATTATGTTATGTAAGCAAATATGCTCAAAGTTTGTTTTGATACAATTTGAGATGGTTGGAGTTCAGGTTGGAGTTATTTGTTGTTTTAGTAAAATGATTCATCTATATTACTTTTTGATCCAATTACTTTAAATTGCATATTGAATGAACTAATTTAAAATTTCCTTTCTTTATAATGTAATATATTTAAATTGGATGTTACTGATTTCAAACTCTAGCACCACTCTACCGAGAAATGGTGAAATTGCGACAGTCCATGGCCTACTTAACAAAGTTTTTTTTTTAATAATTATTATTCATGTGTTATTTCAATGTGAATCTATACAAAATATTTATTATTTTTTTTGGCAATCTAAATCATTTTTCGGCTGTAATTTAAAACAAGACTCATTGAATTTCAAGATGTCTTGGTTGAGGTCTTGGTAACATTTTAGGAAACATAATTTTTAGTGTTGAGCTTGGTGAGATGATGAAACAAAAGAAACTTTTTATCCACAAATAAAAAAGTTAGACCCGAGGTTAGACCACAAGTATTTTGGTGTGTTTCAAGCAGCAATCTAAAGCTGGTGAATAGAACCTTTGTACAATTGGTTCAGGGAAATATAATGAATATGATTTCATTCTTAATATATGCTTTCTTTTATTCATTCTACAACAACCACACTATCTAACAGACCTCTTCACATTGTTTAAAGTATTTTACAAGGTATTTTGTTATGAATATCAACCAATTTAAAGATTTCTTACACAATAGTTTGTTACATACCTATTATAGGTATGTAGCATTAAATATTTAACAATAGAATGTATATAAAGATAGTGAGTAGTCTTTACCTCAGTCTATACTGACTTTAAAAGTATGTCAAGATTTTCTGTGCAGACAATTCTTGTAATTATAATGAATCACTTTCATACAAAAGAATTTATTCAGTAAATTTTAATAATCAAGTAATAAATATAATAGTTTCAAACAGAAATAACCACACTACCTACTTATCTGTTGAAATAAAAATCACTATTCTCAATAAAGCCCAATTTTATAATATAGGTGGTTTATATATATCTAATATGATATAAAGAACCTTGTAGACAAACTGTATTGTTTATAGTATTTTTATACAATTGTTAACTAAAACAATAATATTTTTTCCCTACTTTGACCCAAAAATTTCCCAACTTCCTTATGAGTTGGTATTGATGAAAGATGTGTGAAAATGTATTAATGGATAGAAATAAAACTTACCATCAGTGTCTTCAGTTTCTGATGATTCATGATATCCTGGAATTTCCTTGGAGCTATTCATATTCGTCAGTTGAATTGAATCCATGGTTTGAATACTTTCGATTGTGTCTCCAGAAGCCATTTTGCTAACTGGGACTAATCTAATTTAGAAATCAAAAGCTGATTTCATTAAAACACTTCACTATTATATCATTTAAAACGAACAAATTATTTTACGGAGAGAACATCGAAAACTGTATATTCCGTTTACACTCCACACCTTTGGTCTGACTGACCTCTGACATGTCAATATTGACTTTAGATCTAGCTGTCAAAATTCAACTGACGTATATTTCGCCTTCTTTTTTACAATTACAAGAGAGCATAACATGTACCATCCCAAACCTAATAATCTTTGCTGCTTGCTGGTGAGCCCATTACAGTGGAGTACCAAGGCAGAACATAAGTGACATCTATTGGGTAGGTGCCAAAGCAAAGTATTTTTATTCAAAGTTTGGTGAAGTTTCCCATGATTTAACTTAGGTTACTTTAAAATACAAGCTTTCTCACTAGAAGTAAGGATGTCACTGGTCTTATTTTTGAAAATGTGAACAAATCTTCAAAACAATTACATAATCACCCTGAGTGGAAGCGGATTAGTTTGAATAAAAAAAAAATTACATAATTTTTCAATTCTTTCCATACATGTCAATATTAATTATGCTATGACTACCTTATTTTATGTTAAAAAAGTAACTGTCGTTCTGTGAACTACTAAAGCGGAATATAGGTGACATCTATTGGATAGGTATAGAAGTAAGATATTCCCATTTGAAGCTTGATGAAGTTTCCTATCATATTACATAGGTAAAACTATAGAAAAATTCAAGGTTTCTGCTTGATAGTAACGATGCTATTAATTATTATTATTTGAAACTTGAAAAAATCTTTAAAACAATTATTAAACATTAGAACTTAGTAAAGTAATTGTGGATCTTTTAAAAAAATATTGAGGATATGAAGTAGTGGGCAACACTTTATACAGTAGAGAATTGGTATAGCCTACCCATAGTTTGAAATCGTATTAATTTCTTGTATCAGTCAACATTATGCTAGTATATCCATATATAATTTTGTTATATTGTATTTTGATCAGTGCCGGTGATAAAAGGATTCGGGTGGGTGTCCCCTGCCAAACTTAGACATGATATTCTTGTGACAATGAAATTTGGAAATATGCAAATAGGATATCATTTTTATATTGTGAAATATTTGCCAAAAACGCCACTTTTCTTGTTTCAAATTTTTTATTCAGCTTTTGATTTTTAGTAAGGAAGTTGAAAAGTCAAATGGACCCATTCTAAAGCTGCTCTTTCTCCATGCAGCGGATTCTGTGGACCCCCTATCTCCGCCAGAGTAGGTATTTATTTGTAATTCTAAAAAGGATGTCATCAGTGAATCTGCCTCTTTTATCAATACGATGTGTATTTTCTTTTATATTTAAAAATGATGTATTTGCAAAGATGCAAGTAACACAAATGCATTTTTAATATTTCTAAACAAATAAGCACGATCACGGTATCGTCCTTTCAAATAATGTAATGGCTCCAGCATCGAAGAGAGCCCTATACAACTTACACCTTCACAACAACAACAAAAATGAAAAAAGATCCGGTCTGAAAAGATTCAAGCGGTGGGACATCATTTATCTGCCATGTTTACAATTGTTGCAATCAATTAGGGAGCAAAAGAAAATTGATGGCGTCTGTGTAACGAACTGAGAAAAGTCTTTGAGAATGTACAGCTGTTGTAGAGAAACTCTCAATATCTCGAAACGCAAACACAGAATGATGCGCGTGTTTTTGTACTTGGGTACATGAAACGAAGCCTGCCCGGGTATCATCGTCACTTGACTTCTTTTTGTATGAATTTTATTCTTTTTTGCTATCTTACAGACATCGCCTGCCGTTACTACAAAGAAAAAGCAGTGCCGTACTACAAAAATTTGTGTTTTTTTGCGTTTTATCTTTGCACATGGCGGAATTATATTTTGCACTACCAGTGACCAACATTTTAACTTTTAAACTGATACTTTCAATGTTAACTAAATATTCAGAAGCTTCAGATGATTGTTTTTATGTCAAATCGACTTAACGTTCACACTATTTGGTATCAAGTAGTTAAAATAGCTTTCTGTTATGCTTAGACGTTGTTAAAATGCGCAATTTTCTCAGGACCGTGCTAAAAGAAACCACTTTATAATCACGTATGATTGAATGCGTACCGAGATTTTTTGATCAAGATATACTTTTATTACTAAACAAACACGTTTTGATTGATGTTATTTCATAACAGAATCAAACAGATTGTACCGAACAGGTTTTCACACAATATCCCACCGATTTAAACTTTCTTTCACACGCACTGTGATGAAATTATAACCGATGGCTAAATTATAGACCAGAGTGATGATAAATCGCGGGACTATGCCAAGAAAACCCACGTATATAAAGATTAAAATCAAATGGATTCGGCAGTTTGAAAAGTAGAATATAAAAGTCGATGGGGGTCGATTTTTATCATTACCATAAAGAAAAATTTACGAAAACGTTTATCTAAGATCAAATATTATTATATTAGAATAATTGTATAAAAAAGAGTGTGGACAGTTGTAACTTTATTCACGTGTTTTTATCAGCGAAATGTAATCTAAAAAGATGTCAAAGGCACAAAACAGTCTAACCTATAGAAGTGAAACTTTATAGGATGACCTTGAATACAGAAATGAGGTTTCAAACCCATCCACCTGAAGCGCTAGTTGCAATTGAGTTGTCGAAACAGGCCTGGCAGCTAAGGCCATTAGCACGAAAAGAAGAAAAGATTTTAAAATTCATCAAAGCTGTCATATAGTTGTTGTCACCATTGTCTTTTATAGATTGTTCCCTTTTGCCATTTGCTGCTGCTATTTGTGTTTTAATTAGGTACTGTAAGTCTTATCAAGTGTGATAATTCATAATATGTATAATGGTTGGTGTGAAGTGTTGCGTTCCTGGGTGTACAGAGATTACATCGAAACGACATAGGTTTCCCAAACATGACCCTTTGTTGTTGAATGAATGGGTTGCCTTTATTCGCAATCAAAAACTAAAGGAATTAATTTATGAATCCTACAAAGTTTGCAAGAGATATTTTGAACCACAATATATTGTTATTGGGGCCAAAAGGGGCCTCACTCACAAAGCTGTTCCTACAATCCTTTCAGGATTGATCAAGAAGTGATGGGAAATACGTAATATTATAACTCTTAGGCATTACTTAGCGCGTGGTAAAATGTAAATTGAATATAGGATATCCTAAATTTGTTTTAGGTATTACCTGACTAGGAAATGGTTAGTGAAATCGGGCATTAGTTATTCAAAAAACAAACTTCCATTAAAAAAAAGCACTATGAAATAGTTATGAACCTTTCCACTGCGATCGCTGAAATTCTTCTTCCCTTAGTCTGTTTTTCGGCATCAGCTGCCTTGCCTATTTCGACAACTCAATTGCAACTAGCGCTTCAGGTGGATGGGTTTGACACCTCATTTTTTCATTCTAGGTAATCCTATTGGATTTTCACTTCTATAGATTAGACTGTTTTGTGGTCAAAGGAAAAGTATATATTAGTTATCACACAAATACATCAAAATCAGTAAAGAAAACGTTAAATATGCGATACTAGTGACATCCACATATCTAACCACAAACTAAAATTCGTTATGACAAAAAAACTGACGGTTCTGTAGAATCAGTGACGTATATAAGAGGGGGGGTTTGGGGGTTCAATCCTTCCCCATAGAAAATACAGTAAAGGTACAATAATTTTTTATTACCATACTGCTTTAATATTAGTATTCATCGGGATGTGGCAATAGAAATAGATTCCCCAATAATTGTGAATAATTTAGCTGAAGAAGTTAAATTTACTTTTGTGAGATTGATTTTCTGTTTTAATGAAAGCTTCAATTTTCAATCATCTATCACTTTTTAAAATAGGTGCTCCCAAATTAATATACAGGTAACATCCCGGCTGATATGGGAATGCGGCGAAGAACTTAGAAGACTGGCGACTCGGAACAGTGTAACACTGGAGTGGGTCCCAGGTCACAAAGGAATCACTGCCAATGAAAAAGCTAACGAACTTGCAAGAGCAGGATCGTCAACACTGATGAACGGACCCGAACCATCTGTGGGCATCCCCAGGTGCTCCACTAGGTCATGGTTAAAAGGGTGGGTAAAAGAACAATCCATAAAACTCTGGAAGAATACGCCCAGGCAAACACATGGGAAGAAATTTATGAAAGAACTATCAGAAAAAGTAGCAAAAGAACTGCTCTCAATGAGCAGGAACAAACTACGCACCATAACGGGGCTTCTTACGGGACACTTTCCCACAAAGGAGCACCTGAACAAAATAGGGCTGTATAACGGAGACCTCACATGCAGGAGATGCGAAAAGGACATTGAAACAGCTCTGCACATATTATGCAACTGTGAGACGCTGGACCAAAGGAGGCAAAAACTTAATGGAAGTCCCCAAATTACTCCAGAAGACTTCTACAACCAACCAGTAAAGAACCTGTATGAGCTAATACAGTGAACGAATTGGCTGAAAAGGCTGTAATCAGAATGTTAGGAGATTCCACAATAAGCCCAAGAGGCTGAGGTGGTGCCGGCGAAGGGACGGCTCCTTTAAAAAATATATAGGTATACATAACCATTTCAGCAGTAGGGGAGCAAAACGAAAAACGATGTTTAAAAATACTTTTAGATGCAGCCAAATCAAACAAATAAAAAAAAACTTAACATTATTTCTTGAACTTGAAAAATTGCTTTAGGTCGTGGCACTCGATTTTTTTTGCTTTAGGCGGCGCCTTCAATAAAGCTTTACCCTTCTCAACTTATCAAATGAAAAAAAACCCTCCCCATGTAAAAGCTTTATTTACTTTATTCACAGTTTCTTGCAAATAAGTTGTCATTTCAGTAAAGCGTGTTATCAATAGATGTCAAAAGTAGATAATAGTATAAAACTATTATAACATCTTCAAGAGTCTTTGGAAATTAAAGAACAAAGAACGTTGACTTAGAAGCAACAGCTACTTCCCTGGCCATAGGTATGCCACGAAGGACATTGAATTGCATTTCAAAGCTATCTGCAGGATAGACCCAACCATTTTAGTTTGCAATTCGAAAGGATAATATCACTTAAAGCTCATTGATGATATGAAATGTTAAACATTAAAAATATATATAATTTAATAAAAGTTTTTTCGGTGAAATAAGAACTAAGCGAAGAAGAATTAGTTTTATTTGTTACGTAGTTGTACTTTTCATTATACCATAATTGGGCTGGTCATAATGTATATTTGAAAATAATTGCTAAAGTACTAGATTCTCCAAATAGAACATGAATTTCAAAGCAGAAATCGCAATTCGGTCCGAACTGCAAGACGCCGTTCGCGCTTATGAGCGCGTGCGGATGCATGGTCAAATTCAAGGTCAAGGTTTTATAACACCGCTCCCCACTCCGGCCAATAGCTTCTATTTTTTTGTTATATTTCTCAATTTTATTCGATCTGTTGTTACAGACAATGTCCCGAATAAGATTATGAGTGAAGATAAAATCCACAGATTTTCTTCAAAATGATGGTGACCAATATGATCATCTGGTTTCAAATCAATAACCAAAGACAATTTCCATTTTCTAATCTTGCTGCTGTCTGTGAATTCTTATAAGTTATAAAAGAGTTACTTACAAACCAAAAATGACTGATGACATAACGAGTATACGTTCATAATATCACAGAGTACACCATCTAACAAGAGGCGAAAGGAAGTAGTTTTCGTGATCGCAAATTTGTGTGCACATGCGTGAATTAATTAGTTTATCTGTCAATGTCAATTCGACACTTCCGTTAATTCCCCTCAGTACACCGTGTATTATTTTAAGATTAGGTTAAAAATGAGCCACTTCTCATCACACACATGAGATGAATAATAAGGTGTTCTCATGTTAGTATTAAAAAAAATATTCTATAAACCTTATTGGGAGGGATGTTCATCAACACTACTATTTTTCTTAGTGTCGTGTTACTTTTCTCAGTGTATCAAGTATTTAATGTGTCAATGCCTCGACGTATTTCCGCTCACTATCGTGTAAGTCCGACTTCAAAGGAACCGACAAAGCTTTCGTCTCTGTGCTCTGTGATAATATATCGAAAGCTGACAGTGTACTTTTCACTCAGACGACAAACGCTTCTCATGTTTCTTTTGTGTATTATTTTTAATTTTGTCTTAAATTTGGCTAGTAGTGGAGAAAATTGTATATACACCATGGTGGTGAAGACATTTATAAGCCTCGCACTTTATTCCGCTTGAGGCAAAGCCCCTCGCGAAATAATTTTGGTGCTCGGTCAATAATAATAGTCTTCACCACCTTGGTGTATAATATATTATTACATATTGTGGGTAAAAAAAGACAGGACTGAGATGTATAGTAATAACTTGATTTCACATTGTTAATTTATTTAAATTTTGTATAAAAATATACACTACATATCTACTAAGGTGATGGAGACTATGTTAGGTTAACTCGGTCGGTGTTCTTCCCTTTGGCGGCGTACTTTTTCAACCTCTAGCAACTCCCGCGCCATCTGATATTTACTGTCAACCGCTGTAAACTATTTAGACAGTTTTCCTATACAAATTCATACTTATTCTGCTTAAACTTGAAGTAGTTTAAAGTCCATTCAACGAATATTAAATAAACATATTTCCCCTATAAAATTAAAAGAAAAATTAGTACAAACGATCCTTGTCAAATACTATACGCAAACCATAAAAAAACACTTAGTCAAAAAAACCATATAATCATAATACTATGTAGTGGGTATCTACAAAATACACTAAATTAAAAGCACTTCATAACAATAGGGAAACCCTTTATTATTTTCTCCAAGTGTATCCGGCATACTATCATTATTTTGTCACCTAACCGGAACACCGACACTACTTGATGACCGGTTACGCTATTGGCATCGTCGCTTTTCAACCAGTTATTATTATCAGTAATAACTCGCGTTTCAAATAAGAATGATCTTAAATTACAGAGCGCGAAAATGTTATTGATTGCTCGCATATTGGATAAGTGGATCTAAGTGCGATATTCCTTCAAGCGAAATCGTGGGTAAACCAGAACTGAATAAATATATCTATTAATGTACAAATCTCATAAAAGTTATGTTAACTTGATAATAGTGACAATTTATGTTAAGGTGTATTTAGAGACTTGTTTTATCGGATAGATCTAGGCGATTATTAACTTAGAGGGAAAACAAAACTTGAGGCGAAATATTTTAACAAAAGGTACTGCTATTCAAAGGTTATGGGTTAGAGGCTTGGAGGAGACAGAAAATGTTTAGGAATTATGAAAATTACAGGGCAAAATCTCCGTCAACGAAACGTTTCAAGTTCAAGAAATTAGCAATAAGGAATTTGGGGAGTATAATAAAATAATAAAAATGTAGTATTGAAAAAGAAGTTTTACTATGTATGTATTAAAAGAGATAATCGCAACTCTATTTGGTGGAACAAATGCCTAGAGAAGCGAAGAAAAGAAGTTCGACGACTATTCAACCGAGCTAAAGAGTCAGGCAACTGGAGCATTATAAAACTACTCTAACAAAATACAATAAAGAAAGGCAAAGCGGGAGTCTTGGAAAAAATTCTGTGAGAGTATTTCTGATATACCTCGTAGTTCTCCGTAAGGATGAACTATTAAGAGCAGACAGCTGTTGGTACACAGACGGCTCAAAAACACCCTCATGCTCTGGTGCAGGTGTATACGGGCGCAGACCTAGGACAGAAGTTTCAACCTCTCTAGGATCCTATGCAACCGTATTTCAGGTAGAAATTCACGCCATTGTTTCATGTGTGGAGAGAGTGGAGCAAGCCAATCTCATACATAGAACAATAAAAATTTTCTCGGACAGCCAAGCGGCTTTAAAAGCACTTAGCTCTCGCCGTGTAACGTCGAAATTGGTTTTAGACTGCCAAAAAAGACTCTCCTCAATAGGAGAACTGAATAAAGTATTGCTGGTCTGGATTCCTGGCCATTCTGGCATGGAAGGAAACGAGAAGGCAGACTTTCTTGCAAGGGAGGGTGCCGCACGTGTTTCTAGCGGACCAGAACCTACAATTGGCATCGCAATAAGTTTTGCCAAACAAACACTAAATACCTGGACAGCAAGAAGAGCTTTAGACTTCCGGCATAATTCACCAGGATTGGTTCGTTCAAAGGCTTTTATACATCCTTCGAAGTATGTCTCCAAACAAATGTTAGACCATAGCAGGCATGACCTACGTTGTCTAACAGGCCTTTTAACAGGCCGCTGTCATCTGAATTATCATATGCTAAAACTTGCACTGTCGGAAGATCCGACTTGCCGTCTTTGTTTGGAAGATGATGAAACTGCACAGCATATAATTTGTGCCTGCCCCGCCGCGGCTCGAATCAGGTATCTGATGTTTGGCAGGGCCTCTCTCTCGCCCTCGGACCTGAAATATCATTCACCAAGTAAAATAATCGGCCTTGTTAAGAAGCTGAATTTGTTTGGTGAAATTTGAATAGGTGTGAGCCACAATAGACTCTTGCGAGTCGCAGTGGAGGGCCTTATAGACCCACTCACCACAAACCTAACCTAACCTATATATGTATTTTGGGGTGACATTCATTGAGATCTGAAGATCTATTGTGCCCCCTTACTTCTACTTAATTTCTGATGACAGTAGCTCCTTTAGCCATATTTCCCGGAGGAATTTTAGGATATCTGCAGGCTTCAACTTAGGTAAATGTTCTTCTTCTATCCAGCAATCTTCCAGGTGCTGTACCTCAGGATTCTGAATTGCAGTACAATTAGAATGTATGTAGATGGGGTTTCTTCTTTCATGCCACAAAATCCACATTCTTTTTTCTCGACTATTTTGAGCTTTTTCAGGTGCCCATTCAGGCGACAATGTCCAGTTAGGATCCCTGTTAAAACTCTTAGCGCAGCTTTACTTTGATGCACTCATTTGATCTCAACAGGTTGTAGTCACCCAGAACAATCTTTGATTGTCTCAGCGCTACTAGATCTTTCCAATGGTCAGATATTCTTTTTTTCTCGGCTTTACCTATTTCTTCCAATATTACATTGGAGCTGATTCCGCAAAAGAGTTCAGGCCCCCAAAAGGGTATTTCAGTCCTCCTTTTTGCTAGTTCATCTGCTATTTTATTCCCTTTTATTCCAGTGTGTCCTGGAATCCACATAACTAGGATTTCGCATAGGACAGATTGCCATCTAATGACGTTTAGATGAGTTTACTATCAAAAACTCACTACCAATATAAGAGTGAAACTATCGGAAATAGTTAATTAACCAACAAGTGTATTTTGTATGATTTTGTCCAATTTTGAGAACGTTAATAGCATATGTTAATACACGGTCGAGGGAAAATGTTATTTGAAGCTAAGAAAGTTTGGATCTCCTGAAGATTTCGAAAAAATATGGTTGTCATGTGAAATACCCTAAATAATAATGTGTTCGCTAACCTATTAACGTCTGTATCAACAAGGAGAAGAATGTTGAAAAATATTGACCTGATTTAAACCAAATTTAATTTTTCCTTTTCTGGATAGTTCACCTTCCCAAAGGGCATATTAGTTCGGATCGGGCACGGACCGATTATGTGTGTTCCGGCCTTTATCTGCTCACGTTTTCGGAGTTAGAGAAATAGTCATGTCTTTGCTTATTTTGCAAATATTTGTTTTCATTCACCGATAGATTTCAATTGGCCGAATATATCATTTTTTAGGAATATTTTTTATTATATCTACATAAAAAATACATTCGTCTACTTATATGGCAAGTATCCGAACGTGTGAAGCCGCCTTAGTGTAAATATAAATGCGTGTATTTTTTTTCGTATCCCTTCAAATGTATTTAAAGAAGCTTTGCGTGAACGTTTCAAGTCTCCCCAAAGGCAAATCGAACTGCGAATTCAAAGCCGTCATTTCTTTCAGAATGGCAACCACAAAAATACACAAAAAACCACTGACCATTCATTATACCGAAAAATTTACGACAGTTGCGGTATATTTTGAATAACAAAAATACTTTTGGAATCTTAGAAAATCCAGAGCCGGCTTCAAAGCAATTGATAATTATAGAGTCAGCAGCTCCATTTTTATTCATAAAAATGATATATTTTATTCATTTGAACAGGATAAGCTTAGGTATATTCATTTTACAGAAGCATCAGTAAATAATGACATCTCTTTTCATGGATTTCTTTTTTTCCAAATGTGTTACTCGATGTTATCATACGCCTTCTGGCTTGGCTAACACTTACTTCTTTTCTAATTGAACACAGATTACGGCACTAAATGGGGACTTAGACCCAGCATGGTACACTGGGTGTACAAAATGGTTGTCATTCCCAGGATCACATATGCATCTCTGGTATGGTGGCCAAAGATCAGACAATCCTCTGCTATGCTAAAACTAAACAAGATCCAAAGACTTGCATGCATTGGCATTACAGGGGCAATGAGGACTACTCCTACAGCGGCGCTGGAGACAATGCTAGACCTTCCTCCGCTACATTGTGTCATAATGTGCCAAGCAAGGGCAGCACTAACCCGACTGGAAAAAGCATTAGACCATGACGTGGCACATAGGAGAGGATACACAGAGATAAGTCATGTGGATGATGACATTTTCAAAATGCCAACAGATCACATGACCACCAAATATATCTTTCGCGGGAACTTCGAGATTGTCATCAAAGATCGAAAGGAGCTTGAGGAAGAGAACGCACCACCACTTAGTAGAGCGAATGGACTGATCTGGTATACAGACGGATCAAAAAATGAGCTCGGCACCGGAGCGGGCATATACAGCAAGACGAGCAAATATGAAGGGATTGTCTCGCTTGGCAAATACGCTTCTGTATTTCAAGCAGAGGTCTATGCAATACTTGCATGTGCAAGTGCTAATAATATGAGAGCCTACAACAACAGGCAGATCAGGATCTACAGTGACAGTCAAGCCGCCCTTAAAGCACTTCAGAGCTATTGGGTGACATCTCGGCTAGTATGGGAATACGGCGAAGAACATAGAAGACTGGCGACTCGGAACAGTGTAACACTGGAGTGGGTCCCAGGTCATAAAGGAATCGCAGGCAATGAAAAAAGCTGACGAACTCGCAAGAGTAGGATCGTCAACTCTGATTAACGGACCCGAACCTGCTATGGGCATCCCCAGATGCTTAACGAGGTCAACGTTAAAAGGGTGGTTGAAAGAACTCTATCTCATTTTATGTTATCTACTGCTAAAACAACGTACAGCTACAGAAGACATTGAAATTAACATGCTCCAAAGAACCACTGTTATTTTTTACGGCGACTCAAGTGGAACAGTCATGTCTCGTCATGTTTACACTGGAATCACAGACTCTAGAGATCCGTCTCTTAAAGTCAGTTGTCAATCTAGGATACATGTGCAATACGTGTTACATGTAAGAATCTTTACATTCACGTTAAGTTGAAAGTTAATTAATTTCAAGGTTACCTCTTACACGATACATCTTATATCAGCATGAATTCCCTATACTTATTAGTCTGAAGAAGGTTGACATTTTTTGACGGCCAGCTTTATTTTTGGATTTTCCATTTCTTACCAAATTAAACTGGAGTAATTTATTCTTATCATTATTATTTTTATTTTCAGTAGCATCAACCTCTAGGGTTATTAGCGACAATATAATTATTCTAGATTACAATTTGGATAAGATATTTGTCTTTGAGATAGGTTATTAAATTTTTATTCTTTTTAATTCAAATTACGTCCAAAAGATAATTAAAGTGAGATCCGAAGAATATATTAATTAATTTTTGTATATTCATTATTATTTTTGTTCTTAAATCCTGAAAAAAGTGATATTTACTGACATTATCTAGATATTCACGTAAAAACAAGATTTGTCTTCAATCCGTACCTGTAATGGTAGAAAAAATAATGATCTCTGTGGGGCTCGAACAATTCGAAATGACAGAGGGCAACCCAAAAATTCAAAACTCTAAATTACTCACAATATGGCGTCCGGTAGGCGGCGAGCGCTTGATTGGTCCATGGAAAAATAACAGCTGCACATCGGGCTATTAATGAGACCCATCAAGGCATGCCGAGACCAATATTTGGTTTAATGCACAAAATATGAACGAGCTTTCGGTGGTAACTTTAGACCCTCAGTATCCACACTGTGTAGGGCTCATACCCTCGGTCCGTTTTTCTTGTGGGATTCTACGCACCTGTCGAGTAGGTAGTTTTTTTTTTAAATCGAAACGCAATGGCTTCTACTTATATAACTAATTACGTAAATGTATAGAGATAGTAAGATAATGTATAATACTTTCACTTGACTTAATTTTGTGGATAAGTTCCTATCGAGGTTGAAATTAAAGCTCTTATTAATATTGAATTGAAAAATATGATTGTATATTATTTAGGTATAATCCTATATTTGCCTGGCAATTACTGGCGCTATCAGCTCCACGGCGTCAGCAGCCATGGAAATCCTTTTGGACCTACCTCCTCTCCATAAAGAGAGGCTAGATGGACAACATACAGAATTACGCATATTTCAGAATGCACAAATCAGGCTTATACAGAACGAAGCAGAATGTTAGCGGACACTGAAAGTCACAGTATATTCTTGCAATGACCTTTGACATAATGCCCCCAACAGTAAGCTACGACCTGCCTTATACCGTCCTAATTCCAAATAGAGATGAATGGGTCCTCCATAAGGATGAACTATTAAGAGCAGACAGCTGTTGGTACACCGACGGCTCAAAAACAGGCTCTGGTGCAGTTGTATACGGGCGCAGACCTAGGACAGAAATTTCAACGTCTCTAGGATCCTATGCAACCGTATTTCAGGCGGAAATTTACGCCATTGTTTGATGCGTGGAGTGATTGGAGCAAGCCATCATACATAGAACAATAAAAATTTTCTCAGGCTGTCAAGCGGCTTTGAAAGCACTTAGCTCTCACCATGTATCGTCGAAATTGGTTTTAGACTGTCAAAAAAGACTCTCCTCAATAGGAGAACTGAATAAAGTATTGCTGGTCTGGATCCCTGGCCATTCTGGTATGGATGGAAACGAGAAGGCAGATTCTCTTGCAAGGGAGGGTGCCGCACGTGTTTCTATCGGACCAGAACCTACTATTGGCATCGCAATGAGTTTTGCCAAACAAACAGCAAGAAGAGCTTTGGACTTCTGGCATAATTCACCAGGATTGGTTCATTCAAAGGCTTTTATACATCCTTCGAAGAATGTCTCTAAACAAATGTTATGCTACGTACACACGGGACACTAAAATGTCGACACTTGTGTCTAGACTAGATCTATAGATTGAATGTCTTCGTATGTACACCACCTAGAGCAATGTCGCTAGATCATACACTTGGTGTCGCTACATCGCTCTAGACCTGATACACTACGGTCTGAACACGATATTTCCTAAGTGTCGAGACAAGGTGTCGATCTGCCAACGAGTTGAAACTAGTTGCTAGAGCGCGGTGCACTTGTAGTAGTATTTTTATCACCAATAATAATTTAATAATAGAGATTATCATTTTTTATTATTGAAATGAGTAGTAATAATAATATCCAGTCGGCTTTGTGGACTAGAGAAAATACGAAAAAACTGATTGAATCATTAGAAGCAAGTCCCGAGTTGTGGGATACCTCATCCACTATCTATAAAGATAGAACAAAAAAAAAATGCTGCTATTGCAAAAATTGCAGAATACTTTGGTGCTCCTTGTTCCGAGGCTACCAGAAAATTACACTATTTAAGAACACAAATGAATGATGAAATGAGAAAAATAAAGAAAAAAAAGTCTGGAGATGGGATAGAAGATGTAGTTTTTACGTCAAATTGGGAGTTTTTTAGTGCACTACAATTTTTGATAGGAACCATGACGTGCAATAAAACCCAAGGAAGTTTGGTAAGTCAATTTTATTTCATTTGTATATTTTTAATAATACAATATATTATACAGTGTGGAAACCACTTATGGAATAAAATTCTTTATGTCATATTTTTAGAAAATTATAAAAAATGCCGAGACACCTCAACTTTTGAATTGAGTTGTGCGTTATGTAAACATAAATTTGAATGTACAGGATGATTCACGCAAGTATGCCTTAGTCAGTGTTTTTTTTTTTTAATGAAACACCCTGTATATTTGCATATTTTTGAAATCCTCTTAATGAACCGATTCCAACAAACTAAATAATGTATGGTCAATTATGAATTATACAGGGTGAAATTTTTATTTTTACAGTTATTAAACACATACATAAAATACCTGATGTATTTGATTTTAATACATTAAAATAAATGCTCAAAATGTT
>CAJUYG010001045.1:78018-100077 GCA_910591675.1 Galerucella calmariensis
TGGCATTTTTTTCAAGTTTGGTAATAGTATTTGGATCCCATTCCTTCTTGTTACTATATTCTGTAAGTTATCCGTCCTCATGTCCCAAGACTTCTAATTTCTAAAGAGCAAGAAAGTAGCTTTTTTTATGATTCCAAGTTGTCTGTATACAATTCTTTCTTCAATTCTTTCGACCACAATATGTAGATATAAGTGAAGTTTAAACTCAATGTAACTTCGTTCATTAAAAAACTTCCTCAATTTCAAATTCTGGTTACCAATCCGTGAAAAGATGTAATTTTGCCAAGCTAGTAAAACAGGATGATAAAAATCCGTAATATAACATTTCAAACCCTAAAAGATGCGACTTGGAAAGATATCAACGGGATGGTTTTCGTGTAACAGTTGCTCCTAACGACATCTTATAACTGCTACAAAAGAGCTAACATATGGTGATAATATTCGTATATACAGCAATAAATGATCACCGCATTCGGGACACCAATGACGACAATATAGTTGAAAGATGAGACAAAAGTTAGTTTTATCAAATCACAGTTTACGAGAATGAGAAACTTTTTGTGGCTAATGTTCAGAAGATATTTCTTCGATAGTTCTACAGTGTGATGTTAATATTTGAAATGATATTCATCTAAAAGTAGCTAGAATAATTCTGGACATAACATAACATATTTATCATAAACTAACCATAATTTTCATAAACATTATATTGCCTTTTAATGAAAAAATATATTTCCCTAAAAAACCGAATTATTTATGGTATTATGAAATATTATGAAAGTTACCTACATGCACTATTCAATACACCGAGCTTTTGAAATGTTTCTAAATATTTAGAAATATATTAAAAGTTCACGGTGTATTAAGCAGTATCGGTAACTTCCACACAGTTCTCTAAATAATTAGGTTACTTAGGAAAATATATTTTTCACAAATATTTGTCTAAGCCGTTTCCAGACTATGTCAAACAACAAAGTTGACTTTCGTTTTGTATGTGTGGACTAGTCGATCGAATTGGTCGATGGTCTGGACACGGATTAAAATTACAGTACATATTTTTATGACAAACATGTTTAAATCTAATAAAAATTAATGATCTCTATTTATGCATAAAACTGTTTAGTAGGAAAGCAGGATAGGAATAAAAAACTTTCTGCTGAATATTTTGATCTATTAAAATGAAAACTATACATTTTTAAAATAGATACCATACATTTATAAAATAGAAACCATACATTGTTAAAATTAAACATACCTACATGATCTAAAACATAACCAACAATGGTATCCACAAGATAGCCTTGTCTATCCTTAAGTGTGCACATTAATGCTATCACCATAGTGGTTTTTGGAGTTATTGGAGTAGATCTGACAGGTTTGATTGAGAAATGTGTATGTTTGAGGTACATTTCGCTTGCTTGTTACTTCTACCTACTTGAATATGATTGTCATTTATTTCCTTTCCTTCAAAGATATCTCACAATTCTTGTAATCGCTATGAGTTTAACAATTCATATATATTTATATATATATATATATTCATATATTATTAAACGAATTTTTGTCCAGAGCACTTTAACCATATACTTCACAAAAACAAAATAATTAGTGAAGTTGCAAAACCTGATCTAATTTCACATGCAGACTGACGCCAAACGTATACAGGTGGTGAACGTTACTGAATAATAAGGAAGGGTGGGGTGAGAATTCTTTGTTTCAATTGCCACATAATTTGTAGGCTAATGTGATTTCTTACGGGTGAAGAAATATGTGATTTGTAGCAAATGAGTTTTTTTTTCTCGTATCAATAAATGTACAATTATAATGAAATCAGTGGCGGATTTGCAGTCCTAGCCGCTCTAGGCCCCAGGCCATGTGCCGCCCTTTTCTCAGCACCGATCATTAGAGACTAGATACATAATTCATGAATTTACTTTATTGCCACTTTTATTTGATTCAGAAAATTGTTAACTAAAAGCTAGCTTATAAAGCTAGTTTATAATATTTTCCGAGGCCAGGGATGATTGGAAATTTGAATAAAACATTTAAAATGGTTTTAGGTTTCCTTTTTAATAAAATAAAGGTTTTACAATGTGTTACAAAACTCGTCGTCTGCACTTAAGCGCAGCAAAATTATTAATTAAATCTTCGCAATCCAATTTCCTTAAAAAATCAGCTTCTATGTTAAGCAAAGCAAGATCGTTTAGCCTCTGCTCCGTCATTGTAATGCGTAAATAGTTTTTAACTCTGCGCAAACAAGAAAACGATCTTTCTCCTGTACAGTTACTGGCGGGTGTACACACACACATACGAAGACCAATATCCACGTTTGGATAAATGGTTTGAAGACCTTCGGTTCGTAACCATTTCAACAAACTGACTGCACTCTTTTGCTCCTCATTTTTTATGCTGCAGTGGGAACGAAAATGAAGACATTCTTCTGTAAAATTGTCTTCTAAGTCAGTAGAATAAATCATTTGCAATGCTTTGGCCTTATCTTCGACTTCTGAGATGCTTAGATTCTTCAGGTTGGTAATAAAGTGGAATTTATTGTAGAGTAATTTATAAGCATCCCGGCGTCTTTTCAGTTCTTCTGACAATGTATCAATTACTACCAAAAAAGTATGTATTCTAAAATTTTCACGGCCACTTTGTTGCATCTCTTCACCTGTATTAGTCTCGCCAGGAAGCAGCTTACGCTTTCGATTGCGTCGAAAATCTTTTTCATATTCCTGTACGAAGGACAGTTTATTCGCTTTTTTTTCGAATTCATCGAAATTCTCTCTTGTTTCGCCAACAAAATGTATTAAAGCCTCGTACAGTTCTATAACAATAGTAATGTCAATTTCCACACTCTGAAGTTTTTTACTTGTGGCGTTAATGCGATCTAGTAAACATCCCCAAAAAACAGCCATGAGAGCCGTTTCAAAACGTTCCAGTTTCAAACGAATACCTCTTGCTTCGCATATAACGGTTCTCTTCTGTTGTGTGTCATTTTCGATGGTGACTAGCGCTTTATGGATTTCATTCCAGGATTCGCGTAAACTTTTGCATGCGTCTGCACGAGCTGACCAACGAGTCGTTGATAGACTTTTGACGGTGAAATGGGTTTGAAGGAGTTCCCAACGCTGAGTTGACGCTGCAAAGAAATTGTATAACTCTTGGAGTAGAAAAAAGAACGAACAAGCCTCTTGGCTGCTTTCAGCAGCACATTCACCTACTAAATTAAGCGAGTGTGCTGAACAGGGAACATAGTCGGCAAGGGGTGAAATTTCCTTTATTTTAGCTTGCAGGCCGTTGTATATGCCTGACATGTTAGCTGCATTGTCATATGATTGCCCGCGGCAGTTTGAAATGTCAATTCCCAATTCAGTTAAAGTTGAGGTAACAGCATCTGCCATTTGTTGTGATTTGTGGCCTGTGTTTGGAATAAACTTGAGGAACCGTTCTACAGGTGACCCATTAGGCAGGACATATCTGATAACATAAGTGAGCTGGTCTACGTGAGATATATCCGGTGTCGAGTCAATAATCAGAGAAAAATATTTTGCGGTTAATATTTCCATAACAATTGTTTCCAAAACTTTGTTTCCCATAAGTCGAATGAATTCTTCGCATGTTGTTGAAGAAAGATAACTCGTAAATCCTGAGCCTGGATTTCCATAACGTGTAATGTGTTTGGCTAAGAACGGATCGAACTCAGCGATAAGCTCTAAGGACATCAAATAATTTCCATTGTGGATTGATCCAAATTTTTCTTCGTGTCCTCTGAAAGGCAAACCACGTGACGCAAGCGCTTTTACGCATGCAACTACTCTTTTCAGAATGTTTCTCCAGTAATTTATTTCTTCATCTAATTGCATTGTTAATGCGCGGTCAATGCGACCTAGCACGTTGCTTCGTTCTTTCATATGCAGAACAGATAATTTGTGAGTAGGCGAATTCTCATGAGTTGACACTCGATGATATGAATTTTTCCAGTCATTGAAACCTTCTTTTTTGTCGAACTGACTCTCCCCGCTATTAAAAAGCAGACAAGGACCACAAAAAACACATCCAGTACTTTTGGAATAAATTAGCCACTTTCGCGGAACTTTTTCACCGTTCAGAAGCTGACGTTCGAATAAATGTCTCGACAACTGTCGCGCTTTATCTTTGTAAATGCGCTCACTTTTAGGAAAATCATTTTGGATGTTTTGATTGGCTCCGTTCTTACAAATGTGATCACGCGTGAACTCGTCGATTGTCCATTTAGCTGGATCGTCGCTGATTTCGTAGAGCTCCTGGTCCGTAGGATTGGGCTGCACTCCTACTCCTGCCACTCCTGGTACTAGAGGGACATCTTCGGCTTGTTCTTTCGATATGCTTGCCACATCGATCAAAGTATTTTCACTTGAAGACACTGCAGAATCATCAGTTGACGGAGCGCCACTACTACTTGGAACATCAAGTTTTCCAAAGAAATCGTCTAATTTCCGTGTTTTTTTAATCGTATCTTTTTGTTTATCATCTTTTTCTTTAGCTCTCTTGCGATACTCTGCCCCACTTAACCTTACCCTTTTCTTTCCGTCCATATTCAACTTAAGCAGTATCGCACTCAATCGCTCACTAAACTGAACTGTCCCACCGTCCAAACCCGTAGCTTATATATACCGGTGCAACGTTATACTAGAATAGTCGGGCAGTTTCCAGAACGCGCGCGTGTATGCATGCCGCGCGCTGTCTTGCTCACTCTCACGTCGCGCGTATTTCCGTCGCGCTTGCACCGTTTCTAGATCCTTCCTGCGGGGCGGCGCGCGCACGCATTCGAGCGTCGTGTAGAGCTTTCTAGAATGTTCGCGCGACACCGCTGAGTTGTTTTTGTAATAACAATAGGATAGGTATTCTTCCTAGATCACTAATATTAAACTAAACGTACGAACTATTTTTTAAGCACGATGTACGAAAGTATTTATACTTTAATACTCAAAAATAGTGATTTAGGAAGATTATAATCATACGTACGGTACGCGAGCCTCTAAAATATTTTGAGATACTTTGCATTTGAGTTATTTCTTGTTATCATCACTGAGTTTTTTTGGCACGATTGCCGCCCTTCGTATCTGGCCGCCCTAGGCCCGGGCCTACTGGGCCTTATGGCAAATCCGCCACTGAATGAAATACTTATTTTTTCGGTATAAAGTAGATGTTATTTGAGGCTAATAATCTATAGACTTATTTAAAAAATGTAAATTTCTGTCAAAACTTCCGAATGATTTACTATGAATATTTAATTTGTTTTTTTAAAGTGATGGAATATTATTGAAGATGGTTTTTTTCTGGGTAATGAAAACAATTTTTACCCAAATAGCATTGTTACATTTTATAACAAAATACCTATTATATTGTGCTTCGTAGACTTTCATAGTTTCCGAAGAACAATTGTATGAAGGTGTGCATAAAGAAGAACAAATTTTTTACATCAAAGAAATTACACTCGAATAAATCATTTTTTTATTACGTTAATATGGCTTCTTAATAATAAATGAGCAATATTAGTTTTAAACAAATGGGTGCATCTCGGTGCATCTAAAACTAATGCTTCTGCTTTTCCACTCTCAAGTCCAGCAGCTATCACTGCCACTCCACTGTGCGATCAAAATTTGAAACGAAATTCAAGACGGAAAGGGAAAACTGCTGTCCTAACATCAACACCCTATAAAAAGGAGCTCGAGGAATCTCTTGAAAAAAGTATTAAAAAAAGAACACTAAAAGAGAAGGCTGCAAAAAAAAGATAGGGACTGTGGACACTACAAAGAAACTGGCAAGAAAACTGCGAAAAAAAGGAAATGAGCTAGAAAAGAAGTTAATAGTGAAGATAACCGGGACAACAACGTGGAATGTCTTTATTGTGGCGATTTGTATCTTAAGTCCTGTGAGGGATGGGCTGCTTGCTTCGTGTTGGCGATGGGCACATAATTCATGTGCTGGAATAGACGATGATGATGCTGTGGATGTATTAGTTTGTGAATTATGTACCGATAAGTAGCTTAAGTTTTTTTTTCTGCTTGCCGTTGTTTTGTCATTCAGTACCCCATTTTGCCCCACCCAACGGGCAGAACGGGGTGAATTGCACTTTTTGGTTTTTGTTTTGTTTTTTTCTTCATGTATGTTTTATAAGAAAAATATTTGTAGTCTATTATTTTGTTCCTATATAGAGTCAATAAAATATACCGGTCAATTTCGTATATATGTGCGCGTTTCTATACCAAACGCTTTAGTTTAGAACCTTAAGTAACCCATTTTGCCCGCTCTTCCTCTAAAATGCTTCAAATTTAAATTAAGCAAGGTAAACAATAGTGATGAGCAAAGCAAGACCAAGACCAAGTCTCGAACAGTCTCGGTCTTGGTCTTGGTCTTGCTTATTCAGTCTTGGTCTTGGTCTTGCTCAAATCTGTCTGGTCTCGGTCTTGGTCTTGAGGTATTTTGTTTGGTCTTGGTTTTAGTATTGGTCTTGCCATAATTTCTTAACGAACATCTTTCAAAACATTTTGTAAACATTTATTTTTATGCAACAAACATTTTTAAACCTAAATTTACTATCTTTGAATTAAAAAAAGTGTGTGTGTGGTGAAAAAGAATTTCTGGTTGAGCCCTGCGTATTTAGTCTTGGTCTTGCATAGTCGGTCTTGGTATTAGTCTTGTTCTTGTTCATTCTGTCTAGGTCTTGGTCTTGCGAGTTGAAGAATTGTTTTGGTCTCGGTCTTGGTCTTGCGACTCGAAGAATGGTTTTGTTCTCGGTCTTGGTCTTGCTTTTTCGCAAGACCAAGACCAAGACCAATTCTGCTCATCACTAGTAAACAACAAGCGATATACTTATTTCAGAAGATATCAACAATTTTGTCCTGAACAAGCTCGATCATCCCAATGAAGAATAAGAAGAAGCTGAAACATAAAACAGCAAAGAAAGACCATCGAAAACTTCACATTTAAACTAGTGACGTATCTGCATTATAAGTTGCATAATTTAAGTGACTTTTTGTTTTAATTTTTTCTGTTAATCTAAAGACTAAATTTAAAATAATCTTAATTTTGAACACTCTATGATTGAGATTCCGATACCATTTTAGAATTGATGAGGTTTGTAATAACGGCTACTCCACTATCCAATATGATAAAAAAAAGAAAGTGAAATAGTTAAAATCTGATTTATTATTATATGGCCTTATTTGATTGTACCTACTTTGTTTGAATGCACCTTCACACGTAAGTCATTATTAGCAATGTCCTTGTTTTCTCTTTTAAGAGCCAAATTTTGTTAACCCATGATTAGTACCAGTTTTCGTGAAGATTTTACATGACCTTGTTAAATTTGTAATCGTTGTTTTGATCTTGATTATAATAGCGGCTCGTATTTTTTAGCACAAGTTAAAACGATTAAATTTTTTTAACGGCAACCAATCGTTTTTCATATATGACTACCTAGCCGATAGTAAAGACTTCATCGTTCTGGGTCTCAGGTGAAACGTAACAATTAAAACCACTTTTTTGTCTTATAATGATAGTTACCTTCTTAAACCAGTTTAAAAAACCGAAATTGTTTAAAAGAATTCACCCATCGCGTTGTTCAATGTCTCTTTTCCCAGAATGCACGGGATCATCTTTGGCAAATAACTATAATAAGAGTTGATGGCAGTCTGAAAGCTCCTTGTAGTCCAGCCCCTTGCGACTTAAAAACAAATGTTTGCACGAATTCACTTGCTACTTTTTCAGACTATAATAAGCACTTACACCATTGTGAACTTTTTTTCAGTGTACATGTGAACCGGTTCCCTTCGCGGACTTGACGATGTCACTTGTCGGACAAATGTAAAGGCTGGTTATAATGTTCTGAAATGTTTATATCGGTAACTTGAGTTGGAATTATAAATTATACGCTTCTGGCTATAAAAATGGGTTTGAAAAAAAAAGTACACATGGAAAATTGTTGGAACTAATTAACAAATTGGTGGGGTGCATAATTTTTAATTATTGAATAAGTTTTAACAGCTTAAATACCATGTGACCACTTGTTATAGTGCACTGAATTTCGATTCAATTGGCTTAGATCAGTTTCAAAAACTTTGTCAAATGAAAATCAGTATAAGGTAAAAGTTAAATGCATTTAAGAAGATATCAAACAGATTTGTTGGATAGGAAAATGCAGGCACTTTTCAAAGGGGGGGTCCAGAAAGTTCAGTTCAACCCCCCCCCCCCCAAATTTTCCCAAACACATACTAGATGAACGATTATTTCATAATTTTTATGTAGCTACAGTAGTGAAGTAAAAATGTATAGACTTACATATTGAATGGCATACAGTTTTGAGCATACAGAGTTTGTGCTCTTATGTCTAGTCTCCATTGTTTTGAAAATGCCTTTGAAAATATGATTGAGTTGGGCGCTAATGGAACGAAAAAAAATGACTCAATGACACCAATGAAATGAATAATGATGATTAGCGTTAAAAAAATGATGGTAAACACTGCAACTAAAGAAAAAAAATTAATTTTAATCCGACTAGGTAAAAGAAAAAGAAATTTAAGGGCGCCACTAATTCTCTTTCCTAAAAGAAAATTAGATACATCAAATTTAAAGGTCAGCTAACTTTGAATCTGTTAATAAAAAATAAATAAATAAAAAAAAAGTTTTCGTGTAGTAAATAAAACTATCTAAGTAAAAAAGAATGTATATAATAATCTGCTGTGAAATTTTACAAAAAGGGGTTAGTAATCATAAAAATATTAAATCTTTGGCACTCAAAAAAATTATGTTTGTGTAAATGGGGTCCAACTTTGTACTTTACAGAGGAAAGCTTTATTGAAGGCGCCGCCTAAGGCAAAAAAATCGAGTGCTACGACCTAAAGCAATTTTTAAAGTTCAAGAAATAATGTTAGGTTTTTTTTTTATTATTTGTTTGACTTGGCTACATCTAAAAGTATTTTTAAACATCGTTTTTCGTTTTGCCCCCTTCTGCTGAAATGGTTATAACCATGTATATATATTTTTTAAAGGAGCCGTCCCTTCGCCGGCACCACCTCAGCCTCTTGGGCTTATTGTGGATTCTCTTAAAATTCTGACTACAGCCTATTCAGCCAATCCGTTCCCTGTATTAGCTCATACAGGTTCTTTACTGGTTGGTTGTAGAAGTCTTCTGGAGTCATTTGGTCCATTTAGTTTTTACCTCCTGTGGTCCAGCGTCTTACAGCTGCATAAAATGTGCAGAGCTCTTTCAGTGTCCTTTTTGCATCTCCTGCATATGAGGTCTCCGTTATACAGCCCTATTTTGTTCAGGTGCTCCTTTGTGGGAAAGTGTCCCGTAAGAAGAACCGTCATGGTGCGTAGTTTGTTCCTGCTCATTGAGAGCAGTTCTTTTGCTACTTTTTTGATGGTTCTTTTATAAATTTCTTCCCATGTGTTTGCCTGGGCGCATCCTTCCAGAGTTTTATGGATTGTTCTTTTACTCACCCTTTTAACCATGACCTAGTGGAGCATCTGGGGATGCCCACAGATGGTTCAGGTCCGTTCATCAGTGTTGACGATCCTGTTCTTGCAAGTTTGTCAGCTTTTTCATTGCCAGCGATTCCTTTGTGACCTGGGACCCACTCCAGTGTTACACTGTTCCGAGTCGCCAGTCTTCTAAGTTCTTCGCCGCATTACCATACCAGCCGAGATGTTACCTATATATTAATTTGGTAGCACCTATTTTAAAAAGTAATAGATGATTGAAAATTGAAGCTTTTATTAAAACAGAATATCAATCTCACAAAAGTAACTCTTCAGCTAAATTATTCACAATTGTTGAAGAATCTATTTCTATTGCCACATCCCGATGACTACTCATATTGCGGCAGTATGCTAATAAAAAATTATTGTACCTTTATTGTATTTTCTATGGGGAGGGTTTGAACCCCCAAATCCCCCTTCCCTTATATACGTCCCTGGGAAACTTTGAGGAATCTCCTGGGTAATGTTGAACTCCTAGGGACAGTTGTACTCCTATGGACTGTTTTACTCCAAGGATCAGTTTGTCATTCTTAGGACAGTCTAGGAACCTTTATAGGTACTTCTGTTTGTCTGCAAGGGAATTGTGTAGTCCAAGGGACTTTTTGAATCATAGGGACTGTTTGACTCATAGGAACTATTATACTCCAAGAAACTGTTTGATCTCCAAGGCACTATTATTATTATTATTGTTCAACTATTGGCAATACCTACATATCAGAGGAGCTGAGGAGCTTGCATTTGTTACATTTTTGTTTCATTCAGTTGGTAACTCCCCATGATCAAACAAGTCTACGAGATCGGTTTGAAACAGACTCAATCAAACTGATATCTTTCCAAAGCATTGCCTTAAATAAAAATGGAAATCAGCTAAAGCAGCTTTCTACGCATATGCATATTGGGGATAATTACTCTCTGTCTACTCTTCAGGGTGAATACTACTTAGGTATGATGCAGTCAATTGTGCAAAGATTTAGACAGAAATATCGAAACTTTAAAGGTCTTGGAACTCTGTAACAAAAATGTTTCCCTGCTCTTCATCACTTACTGGTTATATGCTTTCTATTTTACCTGCTACTGCAGCCAATGTTGAGAGATCTTTTTCTACTCTTAAAAGGTTAAGAATCTTTTCGAGAAATCAAGGTTAAGTTCCCTGGTTCTGCGCTCAATACTATGGGACATCGATGTTATGTTAGACTAAGTATAGCAGGCATGATCTACGTTGTCTAACAGGTCTTTTGATAAGCCACTGTCATCTTAATCAAGATATGCTGAGACTTGGACTGGCGGAAGATTGCAGCCCTTGTCTGGAAGATGATAAAACAGCACATCATATGATTTGTGCCTGCCCCGCCTCGTCTCGAACAGGTACCTGATGTATGTCAGGGTCTCGCCATCGGACCTGAAATATCATTCACCAAATGAAATAATCGGCTTTGTACAGAAGCTGAATTTGTATATGGTGAAATCTGTATAGGTATGAGCCACAATAGACTTTCGCGAGTAACAGTGGAGTGCCTTATGGAACCCAATCACCACAAACCTAACCTAACCTATGTCCAATATAAAAAGGAAAATATTCTCTTTGTAGGTAAGTTATTTTTAGTTATTTTTATTGTGTGTTTTGTGAAGCTTTTGCTTATTCTTTAATTGTGCTTTGGTATTTTGTAATCTAAAACTATATTTTCATTCCCACATTGGAGAGGATTTATGGAGAGATGTTGCTAGAGCAACCAAATACTCAACAGTTTCGATTATGCAGCGACATAATTCAAAGTGTAAAAAATATTGCAATCAAACTTAATCTGTGATGGAAACAAAAAATAGAATAACATAACCTCTTCTTCTCTGATAAGATAAGAATATAACCTCAGAAATGATGACGGTTGAATTGATTAGGAAAACAAGGTTTTAAGTTTGTTACTGACAAAAAATTAAGCAAACTAAGTATAAAAAAAAGTATAAATTTACGGTAAATCGCTGACTTGTATTTAATACAAAAACAATGCAAAGTGAATTATTTTACTCGTTGCAACAATTAGAATTTTTTCCGCCAGAGGTCTAATTGAATTCTACTTCACTCAATTATTTTTCTGTTTCAATAAAGATGGTCTCTACCTAATTGGTATTTGGATACGACTAAGTAGAATTTCTGGTAATGTGAATAACAGCAATATATGCATTTAAGAGCGTTGAAATAATCCAAACAAAATACTGATGAAAAAAAAACAGCCAAACAATCTATAAATACCATCGCATCCCTATCAATGCACGGTTTGCAGATACTTCTTCGCAAGTGGCGTGGCTGTCATGCGGCCTATAAATAATGCAAGCCGTTGACAAATTGCCCGTCTGCTTTACATGCTCTTATTGTTAAATTCGCAAAAATCGGTCGGTCGATTTACATACAATTAACATCAAGCAGAGACGGACTTTCGTGACGGACAATTTTTAACATTTTGCACACACACGAGAAAAAGATACACGTATGAGAAGCTAAAAAATATTTTATGTCTCATCGTTCTATAACCATATCTTTGCTTTTTAGAAATCAGAAATTCTTGGATATGTCACAGGATAGTAGTTTTCACAGGTATCCTGACATGATACTGTCACCTGAATGGGCGCTATAAAAAGTAGCAGGACAAAATAAATATACTCACTTGCAGGCTGCATAGCAATCCTAGGGCATAACACCTACTAGTGCGAATATCCTAAAATTTCTTCGGGAAATATGTCTTTGAGACTTTCATCAGGAAGGAAAAAAGAAGGGCGCAGTGACTATCATCCCAAATAATTACATATCGTTTGACAAATTCTGAAAAAGAAAAGCGGCGGAAAACATTCGATATTGCCACGTTCAACTGAGAAAGAGCTAAAGTGCTAAAGTATGTAGGTACCTACTGACAATAACTTGCATTCTTCATATTCCTTCTCCACTGGTTTGAGCTAACTGTTTTCATTCAGGTGACAATATCCTGCTGGGACAACTGTCAAACTTTAATGCAGTATTTCTCTGGCTTATTCATCTCACCTGAGTATAATTTTCCAGGGATACACTTGACTGTTTTATACGCACTAGATTTTTCCGATAGTACCTACTAGATATCCTATAATTTCTCTGGTTTCACCTATTTCTTTGAATATTATATTGGTGCAGTAGAGTTTCGGGCCTAATAGGGTGTTTCAGTCACACTATTTGCTATACCTAGTCCATCTTTGTTTCAGTTGCTGCCAAAAACAGCAAAGAATATTTTCGAGAATTTAGTTGGAGCCTACTTACAGTGAACATTGAAGAAATAATTCAGTTCCTGGACAGAGTGGATGCCTAAATTTGCAATATATTATCTGCTTTATGCCAAATATTTGTCCAATGTGGTACCTACTAACAGTTTTTCGAGTTGAAGGCATTGGCATCATATTTTACGAGGCACTAATAGTTATTTATACTATAATAGATGTAAGTAACATTTACTAGTCGCGAACTACTAACAGTAAAGTTCGAGAGCCTGCTATCAGAATAATATATCCTTTTATTCCAGTTTGTCCTGGAACACAGCGTAGAATTACGGCATTGGTCTTGCCTATTTCATTGAGTTTCGTTAGGCGTTTCCATACCATTTTTGACAAGAAATCAGTGCTTCAATGGCTGCTTGACTGTTCGACATAACAAGTATCCTCTGCCTCTCATATCTCTAATGATCTGGGTACCTATACATATTCCTAACAAATATAGGAAGCTCTTACCGTTTTTCTTTATCTTCATAAAATTTGATACAATGTCCCTACTTGCGCCAGATTTTATGGAAACAGTTTATGTTATAACTGTTGCTTTTGATACTCCTCAATCGAGTAGGTATCGAGTATTTTTACTATACGAACGAGATTGGTACTGCCAAAAAAAACGCTATGGAAAACATCTTGTTTGGTACAAAGTACTAAGTACCTACAAGCTACAAGTGAAAAAATCCAGGAAAACCATTATAAGTGAAAAAAAGAGCTGGATTGGGTAGGAGAAGAACTAAGCAAATCGCTTGAAAACTAGCAGAGACGACATACTGAAGACATAGAAAAGGTTATACACAATAAAAAAACTTGGAAACTAGTACTGGGACAATTATTATAAGTCATGTTCAAAGACAGCAATATTTCTTAATGGAGAGGAAAAATATTATGGAGAATCATAAGAAGAATTCAAATTGGAATGATGTATAAATGAGAATAACAACAGAATAGGAAGAAGATAATGATAACGATACAAGACATGATAAAGTAGGTATCCAATATTTTATCTTGGTTAAGTGATAAAAATGTATTACTGACTTTCCAAAAACTTGAAAGATATACCTCTTATACACCCTCCAAAACAATTATGTTTCAAAAGTTTTTTTGGGCTTATATTTTTACTCAAAGTAGAAATATTGTTTTTTTTATCCACAACCATCTCTGCACCTTATATACTTACAGTCCATAACTCATCTCGCACTCAACATTCTGCAACATATTTCTCGAAAAGCAATTTAGTATTTTATTAAAACCTCTAAACGACCGTCAAGCTATTCGTAAGCTCTTTCCGAGGTTTTTTCTCCACCATAGCAAAGTCATATGCCACACATGGTGTTCCTGCGGCAGACTGTGTGATAATGGGCGTGGCACTAACGCTCTGGCCAATGGAAGGCGGAACCAGTCTCCCTTCTCGCCCGCCAGGTATGCTATTATTCAGACATCTGTTAATCACCTGGTCCAGTTTATCGTAGCAGGCTATTAAGGGAAATAATGGAATATCAACCTTATAATAACGTCGTTTGGTATATTATTTTTTGAAGTCGTTAAAGACGCTTATTTTCAAATTTTCTCAAACGTTTGATTCAAATATAATACGACATATGGATAAATGTTGAGTTTTGTTGAAAATAGTGAAACACGGTGGGTGAAGCAACTAACTTCTTTTGGAAAATTCTCTTATTTTTTGGAGGACAACTATATAATTTGAGAGTTCTGGAATCGTTTGCGATAGAACTCGACACTGAACACAGTTTACACTCACTTCCCCAACTCTATCTTACGCGTGTGGGTGTAGTGAGTACCTATATACAGATTGGGAAAAAGTTTAATCGGTCATACGATTTACACAAGTACGACAAGGATAATATGAGAAAAACTACTTGAAAGAGAGAGAGAAGAATAATTGTGGACAGTTGGCGATGGGCGTATTTAGTTCCAGAGGCTGGAAGAATGTTTATCGCTAATGATGAGCAAAACTGGTCTTGGTCTTGGTCTTGCGAAAAAGCAAGACCAAGACCAAGACCGAGACCAAAACTATTCTTCGACTCGCAAGACCAAGACCAAGACAGAATGAACAAGAACAAGACTAATACCAAAACCGACTATGAAAGACCAAGACTAAATACGCAAGACTTAACCAAAAATTCTTTTTCGCAGTAACTATATGAGATAAAATATTTGTAACAGCGTCAACTTTTTGTCGATTTCAGCTACATCGGTCCCAGCCGAAAGGCTATTCTCCAAAGCATCACTTGTGATTCGGAAACATCGCAATCGGTTAAACAACGAGTCAGCTCGATGGTTGCTATGTATTAATTCATGGGCATCCATAAGAAATCAATAAAAATAACTTTACCTACGACCCCCCCTGTAATCAGTCAATAACACACAGTCGGTATCAATGTAATGACGTCTATTACGCACTGTAAAAAAAACGCACAGCTGTGAAGTAAATCGCACGGCTTCCCTAGCAACATCTTAGCAACTGTCAATAGACGTCTACATTTTATTGAAAATTTACTATTTAAAAACATTCAATACGGCCATGTTTAACTATGAAAAGCCCAAAGGGCTAAGTATATGTATTGATTATAATTGAGAAATGGACTTTCGATTATCAACAATATATTAATAATGATTAAACGTTAGTTCTTTAATGTGCTTCTTCCATTGGTAATAGAGTAATAGAGATGGAGTTTACCAAGCACCTCTAATTATGTAACTGTTATTTCTTATGCTTCTTATAAAAATACAAGTACAAGTAGGTCGTAGGTAAAGTATAGTACGTAACTCGTGTTGTAAAGCATTTTACGCACTCACGGAATTACGCACTCGCCGCTACGCGGCATCGTGCGTAACTTTTCCATTCGTGCGTAAAATGCTTCTTACCACACACGTTACGTAATATACTATAATAATGAGCTAATAGATTATTTATATTTTCAAAGTGCAATAAAATAAAGTATTTTACAAGATAATGATTGATTTTAAACGATCCATTCACAATCCATCTTTGAATAACAATAAGAAATAATGTCTTAATGAACTTTTTTAATTCAAAGATAGTACATTTTTGTTTGTTCCATGAAAATAAAATCTTTACAAAATGTTTTGAAAGATGTTCGTTAAGAAATTATGGCAAGACCAAGACTAAAACCAAGATCAAACAAAATACAGCAAGACCAAGACCGAGACCAGACAGATTTGAGCAAGACCAAGACTGAATAAGCAAGACCAAGACCAAGACTCGAATAGTCTCGGTCTTGGTCTTGCTTATCACTATTCATCGCCCCCCTATTTTAACCACTGTTGCCAGAAGCGCAGATTAATTTGTACAAATAATATTTTGTGTAAAATAGAGAGGCGGTGAACATTCCAGCCTCTGGATTTATTTTATGTCTCAAGCAGAAAAAAAAGTGTTGGTCATGGTGTATAGTGAGAGTGTTTTGAATGTCACGATATTTTAGTCTATATAGAACAGCCAAAACTTGAACTGTCTTAAGACATTTCTATGGCAAGAGCGGCAAAGATAGTTCCATAAAAGTTTTCGAATTAAAAACTACAAGGCTTAGATCATTTGTACATTTAGTAGTGCCAAAAAAGTATTAAAAGGGTAGTTAAACGAGATCCTATTTGCGTAAAGCAGTAAAAGAATTTTTGCAGTATTAAACTTATTGCTTGTCTAGGTAGTTGTCGAATTTTTTCGTAGTATCAAATAGGGACCAGAATATAATAAAACTCACTTATTCTTGATAACGGTAGCTGGAACGCTACCGAAAAATTAAAGTAAGAATATAAAAAATATTGTGTATTGCCAAAAAAAAATATGAATACACCACAAGGAACATACAGAAGATGAGTAGAATACAGGTTGTTACAGGTATACCTTTGTTCCTAGGTATTTGTGAATTGACATCTTTCTGCTCAGTTTTGCTGCTATTTTTTTGACAGCCAATTGACTAATATTTGTATTTTAGAAGTTATGTACCAAACGACGCTATAATGTGAGGACCACCATCGAGAAGGTAATTTTTCATTTTCAAGTTTCATGTAGTATGTGTACACTAATTTAGAGAGCCTGCGTATTCTCATTTTGATGAGGTAATTATTCATGCGGCCGGAGAAAATTATATTTATTATTGAGACATTAGCGGCGAAGATCTGTGAAATGATCAGAAATTCGCGTTGGTACTTTTCATGGCTGGCTGCGGCGAAATCTTTATTTGATTGCTTCAAGTATATCGAATAATTGAATCGGTAAATAATGTTTAGTAAGATGTGCGATATGGGATCATTATGGCAACCGCGTAAAATAGTTTGAGACAGTGACATTGACGACGAAATAGTATATTATGCAATGAGCACAAAATGATGCCCATTTTGCACGAGTATGAAATTTGCAGCACGAGCCAAGCTGTAATAAATGTCACAGAGCATAAATAAAACCATACCCACTTATAAGTTGACAAAGGTATCATTCGAGCATTATTCAATCGATTCTTTTGGCAAAAGAACAAACTTGAACATCTACTACAGAAACGATTACCTGTGGCACCTGTAGCGACATACATTATTGTTAATTTTTGACAATTATGTCTATTGATGCCAAGTTGTGAACCATGGAGACTAGGTATATCAGGAGATCGAACTCCATACCAAAGATTACAGAATAAAAATATAAGATGTTTCACTCGTTCGAATTTATCGCGTAAAGCACCGATGCCGCTGGTGACTGTCTGGTGACTTGGATGGTACAGAACGTCGCTACGTCCTTACTTGCATTTAATTTGGCATATTATACGGGACGTCGCCCGTCGAGCGCTGTTATTTTAGAACGGTGTTTATTGTTTGTTCGTGTTTTATATTTATGCTGTATAGATTTTTTAAATTGAATAATTAATTGTTGGAATGAGCAAAAAGTCATATTAATATTTTTCTCTTTAATAGCAAAGCTTAAACACTAAATATTTTGTAATATTTGCTAATACAAAATTACGGATTTATTTTTATAATAAGGATATTATATAAACAAGTACATTAAGCAAGAAAACACAAAAATTCAATTCTATAGCTAACCAAAGTGGAATTGGTCAGTTCCTTTTGAACGAATTTACTAAATTTTCTTTTCATCATCCATGTAATCAATTTCCTTTCAAATATTATGCAAGTCTTTATACCAGAGTCCGTATATATTTTACTTTCAAATGTATATTGAAAGATTTTAAAGACAATAGATTAAATTTAACACATAAACCAAACTCCAAACTTGGTATTTTACAACATTTATAAAATTTTTCAATAAAGGTATCCTGCAGCTGCTTCTCTTTTTACTGTTTTAATTTTGTCAATCCAAAAAATAGGCGTTATTTGAAGATCAAAATTTAAGATTTAGAGGCCCTATTATTCTGGTGGCTAATGAGTATATTTAATTGAATTTGTGATGAATATCTAGATTATCAATAAGTATCACAAAATTACTGTGAATTGATTCATTTTAAAAATTCAAGTTTATTTTTTACTTACCTTTTCAAATTCATATCCCGAACATTTTTCGAAATAATAAACATTTAAAAATATGTAAACCTTTGTGAAAAAGAATCCTATTAATTTAAATATATATTTCTCTAATTACCCCTGTATAGCTTAAAATAAAATAAGCTTTTCGAACTTCTCTGGTATCTACTGGTCTCGTTATTGACAACAAAAGCGAGTCGTAAACATAATTTATGAGAGCGGCGTCCGTTTGGGACAGCAGCTTGAATAAAACCGCCCTGGAGTGAAACATCTTATATTTTTATTCTGTAATCTTTGTCCAATACCAATTTCTGATCATGGTAGAGGTTGCTGGTTTGAAACCCGTAGGTACCATAACATTTGATGACAAAGGAATAGTTCAGAAGTTCTGAAAGTGAAAAAGCAAAAAATTTGGATAGATTTTGTCCGTATGAATTCGTTTTATTTATCAATTCTCCATTTTGTGTACCTAGGCTTCCTAGAAATAAGATTTTAGTGTGTACCTAATTTTATAACCCAAAGTGTCAAGTGAAAATACTTATGCTTTAGAATTGGCAAAATTTAAGTACCTACTTATTTTCGTTTTTTTTTTTGTGAAACACTCACATTTAGTAGAAGATAATAAATAACCTTTACAGTTTAAAGTGAAAATAGCATCAGTTAGTAGTGAAAAAGTACCAATTTTTGAACTAAATTCGTGATTTTTGAATTAATTACTGATGGATCCAATTCTAATCTGCGTTATTTAAGGTGAGCTATCAAACAAATTTAAAATTAACATAAAATTCCGAAGGTCCCAAAGTCGACAAGAACCTGAGTTTCAATAACATCTTGTTCATCGATTGTATGCTCAAATAAAAATGTATTTATTTTTGGTGTGAATAAAGTTTGCATTTATATGTTTCTAAATATTTGCACACTAATTTTTTGATAGTTGACATCTAATTGCTAGGCAACATATTCTCATTAAACAACCCAAATCTACCCGATAAAATACAAACCTCTTGTTATTATGTACTTATAAGTAAGTAAATAAAATCCAAAGATCGACATTTGTATGTTATATGTACAATAAAAAAGCTTCTAGTAATGTTTAAAGTGAAACTATGTCGAATACTTGAAAGAAATCGAGCTTTCCGTAAATTCAATACACCCCCAACAAATCCATTGAAAAACCAACGAGGTGTAGGTACGTTACAATCGATAAAATATAAAAGCGTAACTTTCCTGACAACAATGCATAAAACCCATCAAAAGTAACATCTAAAACGAATTAGACACCTCCAGTCAAAATATATCACAAAGTAACAAAAGCTCAAAGTTTGCCTTATCATTTGGCGACAAAGTGCCGCTTCTAGTCGAAAAGTCAAAGTCCGGGTGGCATCGCTTTATCAACAAAAAGGGCATACAATACCTGAAAAATCAAAGCCGATACCGATATATAGTATATCTATGTATAGCGGCCCTTGCTTGTAGTTGCCTTTGTAGTTTGAAAATAAGAAGATTAGTTCGTTTTGACATATTGTGGTAAACAAGGTTAAGTAATTGTTGGGAGCTATATATCACTCCTTTTCAGGTATCAAAGGAAACACGTAAAGAGATTGTTGAATAGGCGCGGCAAAAGTACACATAGAAATTTTAAGCTTTTAGCACAGTCGCCTGGGGATTTTTGAATTTCACCTTATATAGGTTACATTGATAGATTAATTGTTGGTGTTTTGAAAGGAATAGGTACACGGGATTTTTTACTCAACGATTGTTTTTTTTTATTAAAAAAGAGACATTTTGAATGTAGGAAGAGAAGTTAGTAATATGGTCCCTTTCTATCTTGGCCCCCTTACTTATTTTTAATTAAGAAATACGCCATCTAGTACAAAGTGCGTGGAACGAGGAGCTCTTGTGACAGCTGTCAAATAACGCTAAGAAAATATTGTGAGATGGCGTTACGGTCGTTTATTATTTGACACATTTAAAACACTCAGCTGGCAAACTTTTGAAACAGCTCTGCATTTTATTCATTTTAACAAGATAAGTTTAACGTTTAGTGCTTTGAATATCGTTTTCGACAAATGTTTTTCTATTGGATGTTGGAGGTAATTATGCAATAACATTGGATGAATATGTGTATTTTGGCTTGATTATCAATTTGCTAATATAGTCAAAAGCGCTCTTAGCGTGCGGGTTCAAAGGTCACTATATGTATCAAATAAGAAGACACAGAGATTACCAAAATATGAGATTACACATATGGGTACCCGGAGAAAATAATGGTTGATGTTTCCTGCACACTGGTTGACGAATTTCCATTTTCCATGCAAAATACCGGAAAATTGATTCTTATTATTCATATTGTCACTTTGAATTGTCAAAATGACATAACTGACATTTAAATAACAACTTTGCAGGTGAAAAACTTTTTAGAATCGCTGAAAACTAAATACATATCCTTTTTTCTCCCGTCAAAATTGCATAGTCTGTCTTATTTATCTTACGGATTTTATTTGGAAGTTATGATTAAACGCAATTAAAGAAAACAAAAACGGTGAGTATGTCTTTGTTGAAACGTATGACCCGCATGATAAGAGTGCATTTGACTATATATACTTGTAATTTGACCCCCTAACATTGTTCCTATTACGGTCCCCGGAGGCCATATAAAATGCATGTCCGATGTATGATTTCTGTTTTTTTTTTCAATTTCGTTCCTAAATACCCCGACTGGGTCTACTATCCCCATCATCAAAGAAAAGGCAGCATGGGATACAGATCAAATGAAGAAGGCAATTGAAGTTGTGAGGAGAAAGGTCTTCTTCTCCTTCTCCTTTTTTATTCCTTATGCCGTTTCAGGCGTTGGATGTGGATTCCATGTCCTGTACCCATTTCTTCCATGTCTCTCTGTCTCTTGCTAGGTTTTTCATTTCTACTAAACCTATCTCCTGTATTTGGTCTAACCATTTAACTCTAGGCCTACCCCTTTGTTTTTTGATCTCGTTTCCAATCTCCATTATTTGCCTAGTTAACCTATTCGGTTCCATTCTCACCCTATGCTAAGTTGTCTCTTTTTTAATTTACCAGTCATCAGCTCCTGTTTAGATGTCTCTCTAATGATGTTATTTCTAATCCTATCCCATTTATTTTTTCCTGCAATTCTTCTTAGATGTTTCATTTCTATGGCGCTTATTCTAGTTTCGTCCTTTTTTCGCACAGTCCAAAGAGAAAGGTTATTTGACATAAAAAGACATTTTCTATGCCAAGGTCCACACTGAAACGATGGCGAAGGACTTTCAAGAATCTTTAAAGTTACTTGTGAACAAATAACCCCTTGGTAGAAAACCCCCACACTTCCACCTCTCCTGGACGTGGTCCTGGATCTGGTCAAGGTGGAGTGGGCAGCAGCAGCAAGGCTAATCGACGATATGACGATGTTAAAGGAATACATTTTTTTAAATAAAATATATGGTTATATTATTTATTTTAAGTATATAAATGTATGCCTATGGCAATGGGTGAGGATAAGGTGACAGACAGAAGAAAAAAGTTAAAACTTACCTTGATGTTGTTCCTGAATGAATCAACCTATTCTCCGATAAATTAACCAATGATCCTGATTTAATTTAGGAACAGCATCAAGGTGGGTTTGATTTTTTTTCTTTTGTTTGCCAACCTTGAACAGCATCAAAGTAAGTTCGTCAGCCTATTGTACGATTGGCCTAAGCCCTAGCCAGACAGTTTCTGTTG
>CAJUYG010001046.1:0-29237 GCA_910591675.1 Galerucella calmariensis
ATTTAAACTTTTAATAGAAAGAACTTACAATATGAAAATAAATAGAAGAATCAGTTGAATGTATAATTAATTGTAAAATTTGAACAAATTTGTATTGAAACCTCAGGTGAAAAATTTTCGGTTGCAGTTCTAGCCTTTTCAATAATATATGGAGGAGTATTTTCAATGTCCGAATTGGACAACTCAAAAAATAAGTTATTTTGATCTTGGTTCATAATTCCTTAAATTGTTTTTATAATTAATTAAAATTGATAATGAAATAAATAGTTTACTTAGGTACTTTTGGTTTTAATTTAAAAATTGTACACAAATAAGAAATACACTATTAGGTTGAATTGTCAAAATGAGTTGACAGGTCATAGGTAGCTTTGTTTGACATTTCGGTGCGGAAAAGTGCCATAGCGTGTACTTTTCCCATTACTTTTCCAACGGCTATCAAAAGAATTAGGAAAGGCCTGCTTTGCGCATAAAAATTTGTGTAGAAAAGCGTGCTTTGCATAGTGGTTGTAGGAAAAAGTAATTTATCACATACGTATGTCATTGGACCAATGTGATTATTTTTAGTGCACAATATCCTACTGTGCACTATATTAGAAAATATAACTGTACAAAACTATGTAGAAGATAAATAACCGCTGATTTATAATATACTTGTGACGAAATATTACACTGAGGGTCAGTGTGTGTCTGTGAAACAGACCGCATCAACATAATATTCCTCATCCTTGGGGTGGGTCTTTAAGTTAAACATAGACATTCGACTCCCGTCTCTGATATCAAGTGGAGCAATTCTCTGCGGGGTTTCTAGTTTCTAGAAACAACCCACATTCAGTAGACATATACAGAATTATATATTAGGATAGGGCAAGATTAATATACCTGTATCTCGTCACAATTGCGGTGGATGGATAACTGGAATAAAAATTAAGATGAGATGATATAATCTTGGATTAATTTAAAGAGAGAGAGAAATTGAAAAATATACTTTATCATTATGGAAAATGTTTAAGACATTTGATAGACAACCAATATAGTTATAATATCACAAAGGATTTGAAAATAATGGATTATTTAACGAGTAACGAGACGTAGGGGTCTATTCTGTAACTGTTCCTCTAAAATTCAGAGGCCGTTAAAAATTTAACCGGCGCTAAAAACCAATCGGTATTCGCTAACATTTCCCTTAAAATTTCAAAGGATTCCTCAAAATAGCATGTTATAAAACTATTATTTTTAAAAGGATGTTAAAGTGTGCCATCAAATAATAACGGTAACAAAAATGGAGTATGTAGATGTTGCTAGTGAAGCCTTGATTGAAGAATTAATTACAAACCACTGAAAGAGAAAAATTGTTAGGTTATAGATTTGAAATATTTCAAATTGATAATCTTTATATATTATTTTAGGGCAGAAGTTAAATTACACCAAAGAAGTATTAGGAACTTGAGTGATCCCTTTCAAATATATATATAGTGACTATCTACCCCAAGAGGGGTTTAGTCGCCGGAGCGGCTTTTTAGATCCAGATTTTTTGGGGGGGATCGGGCCCCATTTCCAAGTTTTCAAATCAGTTTAATTAAGTTCCTCCACTGTTTCCTGTCGGTTGTTTTCGCCTTCCAGTTTCGGATACCTAGACAGTTTATGTCATCTTCAACCTCCTGTAGCCACGTTGATTTTGGCCTCCCTCTTTTTCTTTTGCCACTTGGCTTCCACTCAGTCATCGCATAAATTGTGCTGTTTGGGCCTGCTCTCCACACGTGTCCCAACCACTTTAACCTTTGCTCTTTTATTACACTTATGATGTCCCTCTGGATTTCTTTTTTCAGTTCTTCATTTGTTCTTTTTCTATATTCATTTTGAGTTATTTTCTTGGGTCCCAATATGACTCTTAGTATTTTTCGTTCAAAGATTTTCAGGTCTTCTTGTTGTTTCTTTGTCATTATCATAACTTCAGCTCCATACGTTATTGTTGGTCTAATTATTGTTTTATAAATTTTCATTTTAGTATTTTTGCCTAGAAATTTACTTCTTAATAAATTTTTATTCGCCTGGAAGACTCTGTTTGCTGCCATTATTTTCTCCTTAATTTCCATTTCTCCATCCCTATTGTTGGTTATTGTAACTCCTAAATATTTTATTTTATCAACTTCTTCAAATTTGAAGTCACCGATGCTATTATTATTGTTCATTAGGTGTTTGTTCACAGTCATTATTTTTGTTTTTGTTTCATTTATTTTAAGACCCATTTTTTTACCTTCTTCCACAATTTCTTGAAACATTTTTTTCATAATTTTTCTGTTTTTTGCTACCAAGACTAAATCATCCGCATAAGCTATCAATTGTCCACCCCTTGTCCTTAGGTTTCCTTTGTCTACGTTTCTGACTACATATTCCAGCGCCAGATTAAATAGAGTTGTTGACAGAGAATCTCCTTGTCTGACTCCTTTGTTAATCTCGAATATGTCCGTTTCACCTTTTTGTGTTTTTACCGTAGCTGTTGATTGTTTCATAGTAATCCAGATTAATTTTCTCAGTTTTTTGTTTATCTCCATAGTTTGAAGTGCTCTCATTAGTTGTTGTCTATTTATTGAATCAAAGGCTTGTTCAAAATCAATAAATAGCATCTCTATTCCGATTTGATGTTCGTGAGTTTTTTCCAATATTTGCTTCAGGATATCCCTTTCAAATACAAATTAATTTATTCAAAAGTCGTCAATAATGTTAATTGATGTGATAAAACTTTTTGTTTCTCAGTCGTTCTCGGCGCCCGTGACATTTTTTATAACTATACAGGGTGGTCCGTTTGTAATGGACCAAAGTTAAATGGAAGATTCTTGGCCTAAAAATATTACAATCTGACGCAACTTCCGTCATTAAAATATTGATGATGAAAAATATACAGGGTGGCAAAGTTCAAAAGTCAAAAATGTGTTTTCTCCGTAAATTGAAAGATTTTTGATATACAAACGAAAAAGATTTGAAGATGGGGGTTTTAGGGCGTGGGAGATCATAATATGTTAACCGTTTCGATGTATTTTTTAAAGGGTGCCACAAAAGCTATGTTGTTGGTGTAAATGTGCGATTAACTTATTTATCGTTAACGGTAACTCTCTATTTATTGATAAATATTAAGACTACATCATTTCTGCGACAAAAAGGTATACCTATCATTAGTCTCAAAAGTTACTGGTTTTCGAAATGTCCGCATTTTTAAACCCCACCCTAATAATTTTTATTTTATTCATTAGCACAAAAATGATAACGTTAGTAGGCGCTGATGTCAGCTAATTTATTATCATCTATAATATAGCAAGAAAATTGATAATTTGCAATAAATTTGCCATAACTTTCCTCAAGCATGTCGCTTTGAGGTAACAACCCTCCGCCTTCGGTGTCGGGTTGTTACCAGCAATACGCTTCCGAAATATATGAAAATATTACACCAACAACATAGTTTTCGTGGCGCCCTCTATAATATACATCGAAATGGATAACATATGATTTCTCAGGCACTAAATCCCGTATTTCCAAATTTTCACTTTGGGATATCCAAAATCTTCCTATTTACTAAGTAAAAACAATTTTTACATTTAAACTTTGTCACCCTGTATCTTCCTTACAGGCCTCCTTTCAAAGGCCCATCGAAAACTTATTTTTAAAGGTCCGTTAAAAACTTATTTTTAAAAGGCCTCTAAATTTTAAAGGATTAGTTACAGCATAGACCCCGTAGTCTGCGAAAAATCACGAAAGCGTACTCTTTCAAATATTTCCTATATTTTATCTTACACTGTATATGAGCGCAGGGTCATTCATTCATTTGGGTTTGGCTGAAAAGCACAAGCACTTGAACTGAATCTTTGTACCATTCACCATGTTATCCACTTCCATTTCAGAAGCTTCGTGTATGCTATATAGGCCACTAGTTTTACGGTCGTAAGCTGTCATCAAATGTCTCTAACCCAGTTTCAACAGCCTGGTTGATAGTTCCTTGTCTACGTTATTCAGTAGACTCTTTGTATGGATGACCTTGTGTCAATTTCGATTCAGGTTGGTGTTCCTTATCTATCCAGGAGGAGATGTCTCCTAGTGACCTGTCCACCTTCCTGAGAAGGACAGGATGGACAATGACCTAGGAGGACAACTCCTCGGGAGGATGTACAATGGGTCACATGTGGCCTAAGTGCTGTGAGCCTACACACTCACCCTTCCCACTCTACAGATACAGATCTATCCAGCTCTCGGTTTCCCCTGTCATGCAATGATTCCACAACGTGCTTCCGGAACTATGAAGTATCATTTAAAATAGTGTTTAGCTAATTGGCCGGTCATTATCACCTTCAATCCCCTCATGAGTCGGCTTCCATATAAGGGACACTTTGTTGTCTCCTGCCAGCCAGGTAATCTTCACAGTATTTCATCAGTCTGGATCCAGTTGTTGAACTACTGATAGCTTTCAAGCAGAGCCTGGTTGTAAGTGAACATTTCATCCTTTTTTCCGGTATATCCTCTTATGATGTTTCCATCAATCACACTCGTCTCTGCTTGAAACACAGACGTATATATACCGTATATTGACAGTGGTGCAAAATATTTATAAATATGAAAAATATTCTCCTAAACCAAATACTTCTTTGAAAAAAAAAACAGGTTATCCAAGAACCACTTTGCATGAGAGAAGTATGGAATCTGGAATCCTCTCAGAATTAACAAAAATTGATAACAATTCACAAGTCATCATCGTTAGATGAACTATGAATATTAAAAGCTAATCAATTTGCGATGCCATTTACGTGTATTCTCGTAGCTACAGCACCAAATGATTGAACGGTTGATAAATACTAATACTCTTTGATCCATAGCAATCATGGAAAGAGCTTTTTGTTAAATAGGGCATGCGAAATTTAGTTAATATCGTTAATTTGCTTGTGACTTGAATCAATTTATCATGATGCAAATTGACTAAATACAATTTTCTCCTTTGTTTATTTATCAAGTTTTCCTTCTTCTAACTATTTCTGTTTCCACTTTACTATATTTTGGACCTCTTGAATAATTTATCCTAGACTGGCACCAGTTGAAATTAACACACTAATGCCTGACTTCCGGAATGCACGTCTAACAAATAAACATATGCAAAAAGAAACGACCTCAGATCTTCAATATGGTTCAGTTTATGTATAATACCGGTTTAAATTCAGGGATTAGTTTTTGACGTCTCATATGTGACAGGCATAATTCCGCTGAAAAATGAGACTTCCCTTTGTTTTTAATTAGTAATTTTCAAAGTTTCTCTGTCGAGAGTTAAGAGTTTAAATCAAAATATAATTCACCAGTGGTGGGTGGTTTTCATTATTTAAAATGGTGTTGGATTGTCACATGGTACATCCAACATATGGTATTATATCGAAATGATTTGATGAGGAATGTATGTCTGTTCCGAGTTTAAGTGATATTTCCCTTCTGTAGAAAATATCACGTGACTGAAGTTCAATTCATGTGCAATTATCCCAAAATTACAAAGAAAATTCCACACATGTGACTTTTAACCAATCAGAACGTGTATTTCTGACAGATCACCATCGCAACAGATACATTTTAGTGGAAATTTTTTCCTCGTGGTTACCCAACAGCGAATTATACTGGAAATTTTTTCGAGGTTTATAATAACAGAATATCTTTCTCTGACAATCTAATTTCTAATTTTTCACATGATAATTTTGATTCATTTCAACTACAAGCTTAGATTTTCTCTAAATTCTTTGGACCATTTTGATTGGAAGTTGCTTGTTATTGATTCAGAGATTTAATCTGTATTATGCAATAAGTAATACTTTCATCCGCAAGAAAAAAGTGTCAAAAATGACAGTCTATAAAACCGTTTTTAAACCAATTTTAACGTATGGGAGTGAAAGCTGGGTTCTTACGGAAGAGACAAAAAGAAAATTACAAACGGTTGAAATGAAGTATCTGAGAGTAGTATTAGGGATCACAAGAAGGGACATTCGAAATGATTATATAAGAGAACAGCTAGAAGTAGCAGTGGCATAGAAGCATAGAAAAGGAATCAGTTAAGGTGGTAAATTTGTACACAATTGAAAACACCTTAACACATTAAGGTTCTGATTATATTGTTACCTTTTTTTCTCATTCCCAATTCCCATTCCCTGGGTATGATGAGAGATTATGTAGTGGGTTCGGAGTGCTTCAAATAAGCAAACTGTGCAGGTTCTTTCTCAAATATCTCTTTATTTTGATGTTATATATTGAAAGGAAAATGATACAACTAAATGATAGTGTCTACCTTGAAAACCAATATGTATTTATAAGAAATAAACCATGATCATAAGAGTCCCTTCCAAAATATATACGTATATATAATTAAGGTTTACAAGTTCATATGGTTAGTTAACAAGTAAGTTTAAGTTATAATAATTATGCTATGTTATTATTATTATTCCTATTATGAATTATCTATATAAATATTATTCTGTTGAATTATGAAATTATGATTGACTATTTGTTATTTAACATATACTATTTTCTTTTAGATTATTTCACTATACCTTCCTGAGGTTTGGATATGTATTTCCGATTGAAAGAAAAAAAGATAAAGAAGCAATAAAATGGTTATTAAAATAATTGTTCAAATGAATATCCTATATCTATCACTTATCTGCAAATGTTTGAGAGTGATGGAATGTGTTGTTGTGATCCACTAAGGGAAGCAGGTACTACTCCTATCACACTAATCCGCAACCAGGTTTTACGTCCAAAATCCAGGCTTACTTCTTGGCTCAGATTAATCAGAAGGCATCAAGGAACAGGAAAGATGTATTGTCCCTAAGGTGTCCCAGCGGTTAACAAATATGAACCATAGTGAAATCGGAACACAAGTGAAGTTCTAAATAATAAAAGAGGAAAAGAAGAAGAAGGCCTAAAAGACAAACATTTACCTTAGTATGTTACCACGTGTGAAAGTATAAAGTGAAGGGTATATATTATCTCATTTAATTTTAAACTTACCTAAGTTGACATGTGGCCTTAAAGTAGCTTTGGGTTAACCAAAGTTTATGTTCATAAACAAATTCCAGAAGATATTAAAGATTTATATATCCACATATATATGGTACTTATTTAGTGGTACATAAGTACATTAAGAAAATCCTTAAATATTTCTAAAATTTTTGCATCAAATCCACAAAATGTGATTAACGTTTCAGCAAGTGCCACGTTATTCTCAAAAGGAATCAAAAAAAGGAGATCTCCTTTTTTTGGTAAGCCACTTAGCAGTTTTAACCTTGGAAGTTAATTTGAATAAATGTTTGCTTATAAAGGATGAGGCCAATTTGACAATAAAATCAAGAAGAAAAGAGGAAGTAATTTAGCCTTGGATTTTTGACGTGAATTAACTGTTTTGTTTATTATTTATTATTTCTGAGAGTTAATGTTAATATTTTTAATACTATTTTTTCTCTGTTGTAGGTTCTACGTTCAATGATGAAAAGTAAAGTTGAATATTGAAGAAGATCAAATTCTATAGAATACAAGAGTTAGTTTGTAAATCAATTTGTACGAAACTGTAAGACAGAAGTATCATAATAAATTCATTTGTTTCACTTGAATATTTTACTCCATATTGCATGATCCATCAGGTTAAGGTAAGCTACTCTTTTAACCCGTAACAATATATAACATATAGTTGGCAGAAGCAAACGTGAGACCTGGTGGGCGTGTTCATGTCGCTTTAGTTGTATTTTTGTAGTAACAATTCGATATTTTGAATCGATAACCAAATATCGATACCATAAATGTCAACTGTTAAGAGATATGTAAACAAAGTCAAACATGCAAAAAATGTAACTAAATACAGTAGAAAAAATTGACCTTTACCCTGACGTCACTAACAATGAACAGTAATGAACACAAACTTTATATACCTCATCCTTTTCTACTGACAGTAAACACATCATACAATATACGTACACTTGTCTTTCAAGCAATGACATACGTTCCTATGTAACTCTAATTATTACTTCCAAATGTTGAAAAGAGATAGCACCAAAAACGATTAATCGGTTGTATTCATAATAATTTATTTTGACCTCTTATGACAACTGTCATTATTTTGATACATCGAGTTTTATTCAAATCGCTCCATCATTTGCATTCAGATAAATTCTATAAAATCGGTTTTTTTCAAGACCTCTAATTTATTATTTTTATTCCACGATAAGTACAGAATTTTCTGTTTCGCATTTAATGAATATTTCCAACTTAACCTCACTTCTTAGACGGTGGCTGAACAAGATAAACAAGCAGTCAACGTATTTACGCACACGACAAAGTAATTGTAGCCATTTTTGACTCATTGATTGATTTCGCGAGGTTAGTAGGTATGACGTCAGGGTAAAGGTCAATTTTTTGTACTTTATAGAATGAATGAAATGATGTATGTTGATGAAATCACTCGGTCATATTATTTCCATTATATTTAACAATTACTAATGGACAATCGTTAACATTGGCTCTTGATTGGCTGCTTGCGATGACCTTATTTTAGTTCGCATATTTTCCGGGGCTCATGTTTGGTTCTGACAACTATATTGTTGATATTGTTAATAATAAAAAGTCCCTTTTCTAATTAGTATAACTACATATTTAGCGTTTCTCCATAGTTGAACGTGGCACGCAATATCGAATTTTTCGACTGCATTCCTTCCACGGCTTCAGATTAACTTGCCAAAATATACCTAAAATGGAAAAATGAGGTTTCAAACCCATCCACCTGAAGCGCTAGCTGCAATTGAGTTGTTAAAACCGAAATGGCACCAAAGGTCTTTAGCACCAAAAAAAAAATTGAAATTCAAGCTGTTCAACTTGGCTGTTGTCACCATTCAACTATGTTTATATGTCAATGGCTGTCACACAATATACAGTTGGTTCGGTGAATCTTTTCCCATGCGTCATCATTCATATACAAACGCAATACATCAATACATTAAATTACACGTAGGTCGTAGATTGATAATTCAATTAGGATGTGGCTAAAATGACGGTGTGCATTATTTATTATTGAAATGACGGTGTGCGTTATTTATTATTGAAGCTAGATATTTGTAAATATTTCACAGCCACACCTAAACCTTTAGTTTGAAGAAACTGTTAGTATTCGGTTAGGGTTATTCCGCAAATTTACTTGCATGAGTTAGAATTAATAACAATTTCCTCAATAGAAACTTTGCAAATCAGAATTGCCTTTTTAGTGTTATGGCTAGCAACCATTACTATTGGGTCGTCCCACCCATACGGTTCAACAATGAAAAATAGAAATCTTTTGGGTTGTGAAAATAAATAATAAATATTTTAAATATGTATATTTAAGACTTATAAATTTCATTTAATTTTCTTCATAGAATCAGAGCTTTCACCATTATTTATATCTATGGTAATTGGTTGAATGCTAATATCAACTATATTTTGCTCTCACCACTTTTCTATAATTTCATGAGTATGCCTAACACATTTTTCCCAAATTTGTGGTTCACATTGTTGCAGTGCCTCTTTCCAGATATTTATAACAGAGCTATCTGAATACCCATCTTTACTAATATATTTATTGTAATATGACTTGCAATTTGCCCAAATTAATTCAATAGCGTTGAATTCACAATTAATGACGTAGTCCCATCACTTCATGACCATGTTCTCGTAGTAACTTATCAATTTTATACACGTTTCATTTTCCATTCGTGTTTGCAATTTGTAGCAATTCAGGTTTTGTAAGTTTTGTATCAAACTTAATGTTGTTTGTTGTCAACCATGTAACAATCTCATCTTTTGTCAAATAAGTAGAAGGCTGCTTTTCTAAGAGAACACTATGATATGGAGCATTATCCATAACAATAAGAGATGGCTCTTCTAAGTTGGGAATTAATTGAGTAGGTACTTATCCATTTCATAAATATTTCATTGTTCATTTCTCCATGGTAATCAGCTACTCTAGATTTTGAACAGAATAATAAACTTGTGACAAATCCTTTGGTAGAACCAGCATGAAGAATTATAAAACGTTTACCATCATCACCATCTGGTTTACGTACACTTTTAGTGCTGTTGTCTTGCCAAGAATATGTCCTCCATTTCTTTTTTTTAACTCAAAATACTCCAACATATTTAGAACCAGCTACTGAGCGTTTTTCCAGGCAAACCTATTCTTAAGAAAATCATTCATAAATAGTTCTGGTCTTTCAGAAGATCAGGTTAATATTTTCTACATTGGTGGAAGCAAAATATATGTTTCATACAATTCAGTTTGATGGAACTCTATCCATAACCATGATGAAATGTCAATTTGAGGTTAGTTTTCATTGCGAAGTAAATAAATAATAAGTAGATAAATAATCTTTACTTACCACAATAATTCGAACACTCGGGAGTAAGTAAGTCGTTATAACAACTGTTTTTTAAATTAGATTTATATGCAAGGGGCAAAAAAGTGAGTAAAAATGTGAAATAAAAATGTAAACAAAGTCTTTGGTCTGTCAACGTACAAATTCGCGTTAAACTTATCGCCGACATTCATCATATGGCTATCTCTGTTTGTTATACTATGTTGTAATGGAACAAACGGTTTCATTTAGGGGTTTTAGATTCTGTGAGTAGGAAAGAGACGTACTACAAAAAGTAGTATGTGAATAATTTTATACATGGGAAAAGATTTACCGAACGAACTTGTAAATACAATGGATATACTGTTAAAACGATCCTTCCAGCAGTATTGAGTTCAAAGCAGCAAGAGATGCGGAGAATGCAAGAAGAAAATAAGTTCACAGATTCAGAGAAGAGAGAAGCAAATGCAGTTTTCTGAAGTACGATGAATTCCAATTCCAATTCAATCAAAATCATTCAGTACCCAAACGAATTAACATAAAAATAATGTGATTCACTAAGGTTAAGTTTTAATTAATTATTATCTCAAAATCTTGATGTCCGCTTTGGCTAGAAAAATTTGATAAGGTTACACTGATTATCCACTTCCCGGTATTCAATAATAAAATGTCTTGAAAGAGTCTCATTTGATTATTTAAATTAATTGCACACACCTGCTCTCTTCATGTACACGAAATGGTAATTAAAGTTGTATTTATTTACGACACAACTCGAGTGATATAAGAAAATTGCAATCGTGAAATGAAATCAGGTGTCGAAATTGTGTGTGGAAATATCGGATTTATTGACGATTGGAATTTGTACCTAGAGTGGTTTCCGTTGCAATATGTTTTTTCTACGAGCGGGCAGAAAATTGAATTTTCCACACACATTTTAGTGTGGAAAATTAATTTTCCCGCACCGTGTGGAAATAATTTTCCACCTCAATATATCAAATTAATAATAAGCCGGTATATTATGGTGGTTGCAACTAGCATCTGCTATAAGTTTAAGTAATGCAAATAATATTGTACTCTTACAATAAATTATAATATAAATAATTAGGTATTATATTTTAACATGTAACTATTATTGTTGATAATATTTTACTTTATGTTCACTTTATCAATTATCCAATAAAATATGTTTCTAAATAAACTATAAGCACTTATAATCAGATAAAAATACAGTATCCGCCAAAATAAACAGTACCGAAAATAAAAATAAAAATTAATTTTTAATTTCTGTAATGTAAGTGTTCAAAATGTTCACCATTTCGACGCAAACAAGCTTCATATCGATTTTGTAAGTCAATAAACATATTTATAAAAAGTGGTTGATGCAACTGCCGAAAAATATTTTGTATTCTTTCCCGTAGTTCGGCAATATTCGCCGGCGGATTCTACGAGTGGAATATTTTGTCCTTGATTATGCCCCAAATGTATGCGTCAGGTGGCGTCAGATCAGGTGAATGAGAAGGATGTTAAATTTTTGTTGATATTTTATTGACACCTGTTCTAAGCTTGGACCATCATTACGACCTTTTCCGTATAAACGAAAATAATGCTCTACCAAAAAAACTTTTTCTTTTATACCTATATGTATTGAAAAAATCATGCAAATGGCACTTACCGATGGTCATCCGAACCCCCTTTCAAAACATTTGTTATGTTTTTTTGAGATACTATCATGGTACTTCCAGGCCGCATGCTCTTCGTCTATAAGGAAATATTTGATTTATATACATTTTGTTATAGCTGGACAACCAACTAACAAAAACATTAGTATGCCGATATGGAGTGTGGTTACATAGCTACAAAAGATTAAGGGATTAAAAATACCCTTTGCATAAATTTCAAAAACCGGTTTAATCCAAATTGAAAAATGAACATCGTTATCTTGACCTTAAACTCATTTTTAACAGAGCAGTCTCCAGTCTATTGTATTTGAAATGGATTGGAGGTGAAGATAATTATTTTAGAGTGGATTATAAAAGGAATTAGGTTATTTCCATAAACCCCTTGAAAATAATTCATTAGAAAGACACAGTGGTCATGAATAATTTTCCGAGAAGGTATGTATATTGTCTTATTTGTTACCCCAATAAATCGAAAAAAATTTACAAATATTTGAAATAAAAGAAACTTGAGAGGTGTAAAGGGACACCCGGATGGAACGAAGCTCCTTTCGATTAACTAGTGAAGGAATTGTACATATACATACACACACCGAAACATTTATATATATACATATATATATGTACTCTGTCTGTCTATTCTTTCATACACGTCATAGATGCGCGGGACTTTGTAAACACAACAACAGAGTGTATATATATATATACTCTCTCGACTTCGTAAACACAACAGCGTATAGGTTAGAACACGCACGGCTTGCTAAATACATACGTTCTGAAATTGTAATATTAAAATATGATATGTTTTTGAATTTATTAAAATTATGACGCGTACACTTGCTAAACACACAAAATGTGGAGATTATAATGCGTATGACTTGGTTAGCACAATAATAAAGAGAGGTTATAGTGCGTAATTGCTAAAAATACAAAAGCATTTATTATTATTATCTGTATATAATCGCACATTGCAGCATGTAATACCTTTTTTCGCATCTAATACACATGAGAGCTCATGGCAGCATGTGTTGGATGCCTTGATATAGACGCGTAGGTTGATGGTTCGCGCCCGGACTATGATGAAAATTTTTTAAAATAGCTTACTATATCAAAAAGTGTCGTGACAACTTTTGGTAAGAATTTTATCCGTCTAGCCCCCTTTCACATCGCGCGTTCCAAAATCTTATAATTTTCACATAAATGCAGCATTGTTACTTATTTTCGATAATCCCTCCAAAACCAATACAGGAATCCAAGTAATATTGGAATATTATCGTGAACATGATTTTTCTCTGGTTTTGTGGCGAGTTTGTAGCTTCACGTCGACAGACGACTCTAGGGTCATTTCTGTCCTCAAGAAATTGAAAATCAAGTTTTCACGGCAGTCAGTGACGTGGACTGAGGATGAAATAAATGCTTTGAACAATTTGAATAAATCTGAATTGTATAATTTGGAAGTAACTGATTGTTTCTTTTATGGCTCATTTAATGCAAACAACGAAAGATGCCGAATTTTTAGTTTAATATTGAATATAAAGAGTCATATATTGAGCCACACATTCTCAAACTCAAACGAAATGTGCGGAACACCAAATGAAATTTATATTCATCACACCCGATCCATGAACTCATTAAAAAGGAACTTTATAACTTGCGAAATGAAAACATCTCGTTTTAATGGATGCCATCAAAGATAAGAATAAGGGGCAACAGAGAAGGCTACTTCTCATACCTAAAATAATTTTTTACTGATAATCTACCCTACTATACATAATTTTCTCACACCGGGACCAGATCCACTTTAAAAATTTCTTTTACCAAAAATTGTAATTTATTTCAGAGGACACTGAAACCAATTTGACACAAATAGTCTCTGAAATTAAAACCACTGCCAAATAAAAGAAGAAGAAGTAAAATTATGTTGATAAGTTGTTTATTGTATAAGATTACATTCAACTTAAAAATAAGAGCAGAAATTGTAAAATTTTGATAAGTGAATACATAAATTTCAAGATGTCCAAGTTTGATACCATGAGTTTGACTGAAAAATGTTATCTTCATGCACATGTTGAATTGCATCGTTATTGCAGTAAAGTAACAATGTATTTATTGAAAACTTACATCTTTTACAGAAGTAATAGGAATTAACGGTCCACCGTTATCTCCTTATCTCTCAAAATATGATATTAGGGATGCTACCATCTCCTTGCAACCACTTGATAAAGACTCAAGCATTGCGAGGCAGTGTTCGATACTCTCTTTTAAATAGTTATGAAAATAACAGATTATATCTTACACAGTAAATAACAAACTATAAAATGTGGATGAAAACGACAAGCAACACAAGAAATTCTGATAAAATTGTCTGATTTCGACAACATAAGTCTGGCAACCCCGGACACGACAGCCAACTTTTGGACCGTAACTTCCCCCTTCATATGATTAATTATTCCATTTTCATTTTGGATATTCAGATTTTGTTTAGTGGCTGCAATTATTGTTACTATATAAATGTCAAAATTGCAAACTTATCGTAGATGAACTATACCTATTATAGGTAGAACTTTTAGGAATTTTAAAATTAGAACAGAACACAAACGTAGCTATGACAACCCAAAATCAGATTCCAGCTTCTCAAATAAGTTATTAGCAAACCACTTCCGATTCAATTTTGAAATTTTAAATATACAACCTGAGTCTCCCAAATTGAATATTTTAAAAGATCTTGAGATAAATAAAAACAAATAATCGGATAATCTTCTTAACGACTGAATAGATATCAACAATTCTCCCGTATTAAACCATTTTACCTAGAAAGGTTCCGGTAATATTATTGTCAATGAATTCTCAGGTAAACTGGTTAATTACTTTAGTTAATCCTATATGTATTCAGTTTGCTTTTCATTCTAATGTAAATACAGTTGGCAGAAGCAAACGTGAGCCCTGATGGGCGTGTTCATGTCGCTGTAGTTGTATTTTTGCAGTAACAATTCGATATTTTGAATCGATAATCAAATATACCATGAAATGTCAGTTGTTAAGAGATATGTAAACAAAGTCAAACTTGCTAAAAATGTAACTCTAAATATTAATAAAACAATTTATATTCGACCAAAAATAAAACTACCGTTTGCCCTACATGTCTATATTCTCAAATTACATGACTCTGTAGTAATGTCATGAAAAAGAAGGGTCAAGTTTCTATGGAAAGCAATAAAATATGTAGCCTATTCCTTCATCTATCTGCTCACACATCGGGATCTTTCGGAATAGAGCCGTCGAATGCCGTTTGTTAACTTTTTGCTTAATTCAAATAAATAGTGTGACCTATTTGGTATATTTAGAAATGTAATTTTTTCCAGTGTTAAGTTAAGTTAAGGTTAAGGGTTGCCGATGCAAAAATAAAAATTACCCGAACTTACTATTCAAATTATCAGAATTTGTCGAAATTACCAAAAGGACACATTTGTTATCTAAATAAAGTCTTCGACCCCAGGCAATATGGAATATCCCCAAAAACAATAGCCATCTTGTATATCAATTTTACAAAATATTCGAAAAACTATTGGATCCAAATTGATGAAATTGTCTAAAAATCGGATAATCGCATTGACAACACTGATACAGAATGAATAAAATGATGTATGTTGATGAAATCACTCGGTCATATTATTTCGATTATATTTAACAATTACTAATGGACAATCGTTAACATTGGCTCTTGATTGGCTGCTTGCGATGACCTTATTTTAGTTCGCATATTTTCCGGGGCTCATGTTTGGTTCTGACAATTGTAGATTATAATATTTTTGTCAATATATGTAAAAAACAGTATCAAGTTGCTGTAAATTAAAAATTTCTCATTATACCCCCACTCGTTTGAGAAAGCTACTGTGTTAACAAAGTGCGTCACGACTTCAAGTTGAACATAGGTTTAAATATAATGTAGATTCAAACACATTGAATTATTTTATTTTATCGTTTTTTATAGTGAATTGCTTAAGAATTAGACGTACACGCATAAGCCCATCAACATCACTTAACAAAAGAAACCCACCTTAATGTTAAACATGTTATAGTCAACTCACAGTTAAGTATGTCCAGAAAATGAAGAACGAAGAAGACACCACAATTTAGGAAACACTTTGAAATCAATTCTTCCTACAACTGGAGACCTTATTTTAAAGACACAAGCTTGACATCCAAAATTGAATTTTTATTATTATTCCTTTCACTGCTAAATTATTAAAAATAAGTCGTGCGCTTGCGAATAAATCCGTCTGGAGCAGCACGTGCACGAAAAACCATATTTTCAAACACGGTAATTCGTCACCAAACTGCTCCAAACGAATATGTCCGCAAACGCTATAAAAACTTATAAATCGAAATATAACATTCATTATACTTATAACTGGTAAATATAAACATTATAAAGCATTTATCAGGAAACTAAGAATTTTTTACAGTGTCGTACCGCTTGAAGCAGGGTACTATGCATAATGGAACATAACGCCTGAATCTGGTGTGTGCTCAAGACGTGTGAAATGAAGTCACGTGATTTGGTCTTTATTGGCCGAATCGTTGTCTGATATTTGTTGTAAGCGTCATACGATAGCGGATAAAATGAATCATTTGCGAATTTAAGCTTAGACCAACTTAAGTCGACCCAATCTGTAACTCACTAGTTCAAGGAACTAGTCCTTTTCAAATTTCTTAATTTTAAGATTGTCTTAAAGTAAACGGTGCAAACGGATATAAGTATCGAAATCCCACCAGAGACACTATTTCACGTTCAATTGATCTTTTTCCTGTAATGAACGACTCGGAATAATCTGAATGGCAAAGCCATTAATTAAACATATTTGAATTTTCCACTCCATCTACTAGAACCGGTTCCTTATTTTAACGCTCCGATTTTCCGTGGAAAATTTATATTTCTCAATGAAGCACAGTTACCGGAGAGAACCGGTGGAACTTTTGTTAAATGGTTTATAAGATTAGCTCATTAAAAGTAGGAAATTTTAACGGTTTATGCGAACATCAGAACCAATTTGAATGAAAAAGTTTACAGGCAGATAAATCTTCGTAAATTCATTGTTTTGGTGGGATATTTGTGTTTGATAGAAGGTAAGGGTAGAAAACACAATGGACACAGTCAGTCAAATATTCTGGACATATTGGTAAGTAGATAGAAATGGATAAAATTCATATCCGATATATCATTTATTAACGTTCGATGAGAATGGTAATGAAGGACAAAGAGGAAGCAGACATTATTATAAATTGTGATGGAAATAGTATAGAAAAAGTGAAACAAATCGAATATTTGGAAGTCACTATCAGGAATAAAGGAGACGGAGAAAGGATACAAATATAGTTAATAGAAAGCAGTGAAGCAGGAATGGTATCAAAGATGTTAAACTCAAGGTCATATCACGAACAACTAGAATAAGAATGTACCAAACAATAGTGAGATCGTTAGTTACCTAGGCCTGTGACTCCTGGACGAATAAACGGATATATTATGGGAACGGAAAATACTGAAAAAAGTTCATGGTGGAATTGAAAGAGAGAGAGGACAGAAGAAGCACGGACAGAGAACTATCAGAAGTGTATAAGCACGAAAGTGAAAATAGAGCTAATCTCTCTCTCTCTTCTCATCTTCTCCGATAAACTATTATGTCTTCCTAGCGAAGTGGGCTAGAGGTTTGCCTACGAAAATTATGGATCGTATACGTGAGGTTCGAATCATGGACACGGAAATATTTTCTCATCTGTTATATCGGGACGTCTACATATAAATAACCCTCCATATAGCTTCTCTTGAGAAGTGAAGAATAATTTATGGCTTTGAAATATTGTGAGTTATATAATAATATTATTGGGAAGAACTCCAGCTATGCGTCAGAGCTAACACACAATTTTTTTGGATTGGCCAATAGTAATGCCTTGGAGAACAGTCGTATTACATGCCCCGCGTTATCCAAATAAACGCTTACTATGGTCTGGAATGCATATTCGTTCACGAGAGACTGGAACTAATGCTGCAACGAGAAACAGTATTGGACAACCTTGAGCAATGAGATATCCACAATCAGATCTTTCAAATTATTAACTAACACACAGAATCGAGTACCAGAGAAATTGTTAAATGTTAATCACATAACTGTTTGGAATGTTCTAAAAGAAAATTAATTTTATTCATATCATGAATTATGCTAATAACTATTCGCTCCGTATGTAGTATTGTTGATGGAATTTGAAAAAAATTGTGAAAGGTCCAAATTTCTCGACCACTGTTGAGTTCACAGATGCAGGCAGCTATAACTTCTCAAGACTTGTCATGATGAATTTCCGGTCTGTCCCATCCGCATTTGGAATCAGTCACAAACATAACTGGTCATAGAAAAACGAGTTTACTTCCACGTAATTCCTATCACTGATTGCAATGGTGGACTTTCGTTCATGAGAGTTTTTGATTCCGGTTTGAACTAACGCATGGGCTGATGTAAATCCAAATGCAATAGCTTGGCTTCGACACTCCATTCCGGTCAATGTTTGGATTGGTATTATAGCCGATTATTGAGTAGGACCATTTTTTCTTCCTCAACAATTAATCGGTGATACATATCTCAATTTTTTTGACAATGTACCTTCACTTATTTCAGAAGACCTACATTACGTGGCTGCTGCATGGCGGTGCACCTTCACATTTTGTAGCAGTTCATTCATCAATTGCTACGAAAAATATATGTTTTGTTCGTTTCCATTAAAAAAAACCAGTGTGGGTACTGATTGCTCTTGATACATTTGACATATATTTGTCCCTAGTGAATCCAGATTAGTTTCATCAACAGTTCCAACTGTACCAGAATCACTTCGCCTCTGTGAACAAAGGGTTTTTGTATTACCTATAATATTCTTCAATGAACCTTTATCAAAGCTTATGTTATATCCAAATTTCTTGCCAGCAACGATTCGAGATGTGAATAATGGTTTCGCGTGAATGTCACTACACTATTTCTTATTTAAAGCACTAGCTAATGGACGCTACATTGTAATAGAACAAAATATCACTACCAAACAATTATGGAACATTTAACTCTTCAAAAAACTGAATTAAACTTCAACTCAACGTTAGGAAAGTTATACTTACTTAGGAGGTATGAAATTTATAGATTTTGAAGAGGATTAATTGCGAAATATGGTAAATTCAAAAGTCAATGGTATATTTTGAACCGGGTCCGGTCACTTGAGCGAACGTTGTAGAAATCCTCTCAGGTATATTCATTCCCCCTAAAAGGGTACTGGTCACTTGAGCGAAAACGAGGGATTAAAATTTAATGAATAGTTGAAAATTTTCTAAGAAAACAGAACAACAAATTGATATTTAATGATATTTTAGTTACACTTTGATCTGTGTCAGTTGGTCGGGAAGCGGTAGGTTCCACTTAACTCAAAAATGATAACTCTGAAATAGGAAAATGGCTGAAATGGACATTTGGATTATTATATTTAGATCCATTTGACGTTGGAGATTGTTTCGTAGAAGATTTAATGTCCATTATGCCGAATGACGAAAGACTCACCAAATACGTAGATTACTTGGTAGACACTTTTATATCAGAAGAGGCAATGTTTCATTCCTCAATTTGGGCTCTTTGTAGTAGTTCAAGTTTTTATAACTCGCATCCCGATATATTTAAATTCGTTGAAATATTGAAAAACGTACAACTGCACACCTATATCAAAATATATAGTGTTAATCAGACGAATAATAAAAGAAGAAAATATATTGATCGAGAAAAATATTTGAAAAACTCAATTGATTTATATAAACAAAATAGAATAACTAGGTTAAATTTCATAAAAATTGTAAGCCATTATTATAATAAATAGATTTTATATTATCAATTGACCTTTTCTTTCATTTTCTAACACAGGTAAAATTTTACCTCTTCGCTTGACTGACCCAACATCGAAAATAAATTTTCGCTCAACTGTCCTGTATTATTAGAGAAGCCATGTTGATTTCTGAGAATTTTCGCTCAAGTGTCCAGCGTCCATTTTGAACATAACCGAAGCACTCCGTAAACTTGTAAAGGAACTTTTTGGAGTTATATTGGATTTGATTGTTCTTGTGTAGCTTATAAGAATAATACACATACATTCATTCCCCAGAAGTATCCAGAAAAATGGAAAAAAGGAAATGCTATGAGAGGATCATTTTTCTCTTTGACAATACGAGCTCTCAAACACCGACACAAATGAACATCAATTTGACCAGTCATAATGTCGAATTAATAGATCATCCCTCAAACAACCCCAATTTGGCCTTAAACGACTTTTTTTTCATTTTCCCACTAAATTAACTGCGTGGAAAGGTCGTTAGTATCTTCAAAGGAATATTTCAGTTACGGAACCAGTAAATAAATTATGCGGATAAACAAAATAACTGAAATAATATAATAATGAAAATACATATCAATATTGGTATACTTTTAATAAAATTTGTTGGCGAATGATAAAACTTTTGGGTACTTCTTATTATAAATACTCGTTTTTCATCAGGTATAGTGCGGCTCTCCACGGTAAATCCGGAAATTTTTATGGTTTTATTGCATCTCAAGCCTAAAGCTACATCCTCAATCAATCTGCTAGCGAAGTGGCACTTCAGCACGCGTGCTGCGAAACGGATACCCATCCTCAATCCTGTCAATTCAGTCTGCCTGAATGTTATCGCACATGCGCATTTTCATTGTTATTCTAAGGTAACGAGGTAATTAAAAAGTTCAACCTGTGATTATTCTTGTAAATGAAAGCAGTTACTACTTATCAAAGACAACAAATTAATATAATTACGATATTAGAAAATAATGTATGTTTGTTTACGAAGATAATAGAATAAAATAGGGTACCTAAATTATTTTCCCCATGATTAAATGCGCATGACACAATTCGGCACGCACCGAAAAAGCTTGCAGCTTGCAAGCTTGTACTTCCAAGCACGAAATTGAATTGAGGATACTTACGTTTAAACGTCACGCGTGCCGAAGTGCCACTTCACCACTAAATTGATTGGGGATGGGCCTTAAGACAAGTCAAGTCAGTTTCTCAGATCGTGATAGAACTATATGGTTTCATTTGTTTTTATTTGTATACTTGAGAGCTGGAGCGATGAAATTAAAACCACTTTGAAGTAGAGTCATCCTTATCTGCGAACAATAGAAATATGAGTTTATAGTGTAATAAAATAAGGATATGGATAGATTTGTTCTAGCAACAATTCAGAACCAGAATTTTACTGAGTTCGTGGCAAGCTATATTGGAATTGAAGACTTACTAGTGTAGCTGTGAATTTCACTACGAACTGATTCTGAACCGGTTTTACAGTTCCAGTATTCTAAAAAAACCTATAATTCTGAATATCTAGTCACACTTTCTAATAAAAGAAAACAGTAAGTTTTCCAATTCACCTAAGGTTTGACGTGAAAGTGGCACCGATTAATTTTTTTCGGATTCGGGAAAATATAAAGTCTGTTCCAGCCGCAATCAGAAGCTGTCAGAGACGATCAAAGTATAGTCGACCATTGCAATCATCAGTAATAGGAATTACGCGAGAGTAAACTCGAATTGTTTGCTACATTTTTAAATGAAACTGTTTCTAAAGAATTCCACTTCAATGAAAAAATGTACATGAAAATTCTAAAATATTTTGGTAACTATTTCGATATTTCAAATAATTTAGAATTTCCATATATATTTTTTCATTAATGTGGAATTCTTTAGAAACAGTTAGTTTCAATTAAAAAAGTGATATGAGTAGACTCCACAAAGTAAGGTTCCACACAGCAAGTTAGCTTGCTATCACTAGTTATTATTTGATCGTTTCTTGTTGCGATTGGAATAAAACCTATTATTGCAACATTCAGTAAAGTTTTGTAACAAGTGCCGTACGTACCTATTGGAGTTTCTAAATTAACACACATCAAGGATTAAGAAAAAGTCGGTCATTATTTTATTACCATAATACTGGTCGGCACAGGTAAAATTATTTAATTCAAAACTTTTTCGACAGCCGAAATAGTAAAACCATAGATTCTGTTTGGGCCACATGTGCTGTATTTTTACCACCAAATTTTGTTTTAATACTCCATCTTGAACGTGATTCTGGTAGGTATAGTTGAAATTTTTCCTTGTTCACAAATTGATGCTATAGGTGGCGACCGTTTCATCAATTGAAAATTCACAAAAAGCAGACCGTTCACTAAGAAGCAGCAACTACTTCTCTTGCTATATACCAGGAAGTTTAATGAAAACTCACATTTTCCACCCAGTTTGTTAATACAATAGATACTCCTAGATTAGTTGAAAATAATTCGGCTTTGATAAACATGTCGTAATTATTCTTATTGAATTAAATTATAGGATGTTTTCCAACCGATAAGACGACCGGTATATCCGGCATATGTATATTGCTAACATGTCTTTCTTAATGTCAATTCAAAATCCACCTCATTATTTTAATTGATATTTACAAGAAATGAACAGGTGCACTATATGTATATTTTACTGTTTTATTGGATTTAGCTGATGGTAATTAAACGGAATAATAATTATCTGTTTTTTTATTGAAAAACGTTGGAAAGCATATTTGGAAAATAGGAAATATCAACGGGACAGATTATCCTGAGAATGGATGGGAAATTGTTCTTATTTCTTATTTCTAGATAAATAATACTATCAACTAACAGCAAAGTAAGTTTTTATCGTTGGGAGTATAAGATTTTGTAACAAAAAACCAAGAAGTTGATTCAATTTGTGATGAAAAAAAATATATGCAAAACAAAACTATTTTCCAAAATAAATACATGAAAAAAGTGATTGCTGCCAAACCAAGGCACATATGAAGAAACACTTCAATAAGTATGACGTAACCAAATGACATATGGACAACAGGACAGGTGAAGATCGTTTTGCAAACATTTTTCCCAATCATATAATATAGTGAATTGATGTATGTGAGTTATATTTATATTCAAAACTGTGCTAATTATGGATATAAATATTTTAATTGAGTATAGTATATCCCATCGTAAAATTTTAACAACCAATCTCAACCTCTCACCTGTCGTGAAAATATGTCTCCTTTTCTTTGTGAAATCACCAGTTATGTCTTTATCATGTTAATGTACAGCTTTGAACTTATAATTATTATGTCATGTATAAAAGGATGTTAGTTTGTTGCAGATTTCATATTTGCATAAAAACTCATTACTAAAATTAAGAAAATTACAGACCTAATTGGTACAAATGAATAAGCGGCCATCTGGTGAATTCCGAATAATTTAAAAAGAAACATTACATTGCTATTGAAATATATATTCAGCAGTTTTTTATTGAAATGTTGAAATGGCTCATTTTAATACAGCATAGTGTATGTGAATTATACATCTACTTTTCTCGTTATAACTAAATTTCATATTGAAATGTCGAACGTATATTGCAAAATGCTTGTTGTGATGAAAATAAAAAGTAGTATCAATTAAGAGTGGTATGGTGTAATGAGAAAACTGGAGATCACCCAACTTTGTGTAGGTATGTATATTGTATATACAGTGCTATCCAAAAGTCCCCTCCCCCCCCTCGTATCTTTTGAACGGCTACATTTACGCATCAATAAAATTTGGAGGGTGAAAAGAAAGTGCTGTAATCTTCTCTACGAATGGTAACAAGTGACGTAATAGTAATAGATGACGTCACAGTGCCACTCTGGCCAATAATTTTGAATAGTACCTTATGGCAAGTGATATTTCGTTTGAAAGGCATTGACACTGGCTACATAGCCATATCAATTTTGTTTGGGCTTGAACCAATTTTGACGGATGAATTGAATAAATACCAAAATTATTGAAACTATTTTTTCAAATTTATATAAACAAATATCAACAATGGATTCTTATAGCAAGTGTTCGGAATGTGCTCCGTCTACTTCCTGACAGTATATACTGACACTGTATATTGAGATGACATTTACTGAGATCTGAAAGATTTAATTTGCCCCCTTACTTCTACCCATTTTTCTAGGGATGTCTCAGAGACCAGTAGATTCTATTTACCAGAGGAGTTTTTGTATATCTGCAGGCTTTAACTATGGTAAGGTACCTACATGGAACCTTCTGTATACCATGTTGCCTCACCTTTCTTCCAGCTTTTCCCACTTGGTGTAAATAGTTATTTATCATACGAGGGAAAAAGTAATAGATTCTAGCTCGAGGCTAGACGAAAAACTGAGAGCTAAAATCTAATATTTTTCCCGTGTATTTTTCCCGTATTCTGTGACAGGAAAATCGATTTAATAGTGAAAAAACATATTATTACAATATATTAAAGTCAGAATGTTATCGATATGGAATTTAAATTTTTTAAAGTAGTAAGCTGTTGTAGTTATAGCGACAATTAGACCTGCGTTGCTAAGGAAAGTTTCAAAGTTTCAAATTAACCAAATACCTATCAATTTAATTCTGTGATTTGATTCAAGAACTGCGAACTCAGAGATTGTTTAGTAGTTAATTTGAATAATATAAAGTTAAAAAATGTCTGATTCCGAGCTTTCTCTGACTCCACCGGAGTTGATAGAAGCAGCGCAAGAAGCGTCACGAAAATTATTGCCAGCAGAAAATTTACGAAACCGCGAATACAAGATTTAAGAAATGGAAAATGAGAAAGACATGCAGTTCTCTCTCGAAAACAGTGTTATTGGCTTACTTTTTGGAACTGGCACAACAACAAAAGCCATCAACAGTGTGGTCGAATTATTCAATGATTAAAAGTATGTTACGATCCCATAATAATGTAGACATTTCAAAATATTTCAAACAAATAACATTTTTGAAACAAAATCGGAAAGGTTACACGCCCAAGAAAGCTGCGATTTTCACGAGTACACAAATTAGTGATTTTTCAAATAATGCATACCCGATGAAGTTTATTTAGTGGCCAAGGTTGTTGTTGTATTTGGGATTGCAGGAGTTTGTAGAATTTGTGAAATCAGCCAGGTAACATTAGATGATATTGAAAATTCGGGAAAGTTATTAATTGTGAAACTGAAGCAAACAAAAAATGATGTTAACAGGAGATTGGTAGTTACTGAAGAATATATTAAATATTACCGAATGTACATAGCCCTTCGTACAGCAGCAGCAAAGGATTGCCGCCTGTTTTATGCATATCGCAATGGAAAATGTATCAATCAGGTTGTAGGTGAAAATCAGTTTTATAAGGAACCTGAAACAGTAGCTAATTTTCTTCAACTTGAAAATGCTAACTCATATACAGGTCATTCATTTAGAAGATCGTCTGCTACACTTTCAGTTGAATCTGGGGAAGACTTCATGACACTAAAGAAACATAGCGGTTGGAAGTCATCAACGGTCGCTGGAGGGTATGTTGATGAATACTCCCAAAAAGTCAAAGGTATTCACAAAAGACCAGTTTGAAGATTTTTTAAATAATGCACCTAATGAGCTATATCTAGGAATTAAGGTTAGTTATAATATTCTAGCCTGCATAAATACAATCAAGTTTTCAAATACATAGGTACTACTTTTAGGTTGTTCTAATAATGGGCGTATCTGGAGCATGTAGATGCGATGAAATGGTGAACATGACAATAGACGATATAAAAGATTTAGGATCTGTTATTCATATATTCCTGATAGTAAATCTAAAAAGCCACGATCGTTCACAATTATTGGAGAAAAATATATAAATCTTTACAGAAAATATACTTCTTTACGTCCACAAGCTATGGAAAGCCGACGCTTTTTTTTGAAATTTCAAAAGGGAAAATGTTATCGCATGGTCCTGGGAATTCATACAATTAGTAACGTAGCCAAAACAGTGGCAACTTATTTAAAATTACCGAATTCAAAAGATTACACCGGCCATGCGTTAAGAAGAACTTCAGCTACTTGGCTTGTGGATGGAGGAGCTGATATTACTTGTTTGAAACGGCATGGAGGTTGGAGGTAGAGCACTGTCGCTGAAGGATACATTGAAGACTCTTTGTCTAATAAAAAACAAACTGCAGAAAAAATCTTCATGTCGAATTCTTCTTCACTGTACCTGAATGCAGCTTCTATTGAGCGAAATTATGTCGACGTTGATGTAACAGAAGCAACAACAAGTAAGGAGTCACGGGAAATTTTGTCGATGAACTCTTTCAACTCTGCACAAAATTCGCTTGAATTGGAAGTGAATAAATCAGGTAGTGCATTAAATATGTGCGGTGCAACCTTAAATAACTGTAATTTTACTATTAATAATTATTATCGTTAATAAAGTTGAAAAGTTCAACTAATAATTATTTTCCCTGTTAAAAATTCTCCTTTTTTGTACGGCCGTCAGCGTACAAAAAAGTACTTTTTTGTCCGCTCACGGCCGTACAAAAAAGTGGCGTCTGTGAAATCATACTTCAACATCATGAATTGAGGTTAATAATGTCTACTTTCTTTGACGTTTGCGGAAAAAAATAATATTATTAATGCTATATCTCGTGGCCGTTGCCTCAACCAATCTTCTATTAACCAAACACTATTGGAAAATAAGTTGATCCATTGGAAAACTAAATATAACAGAAAAAAACGCTACGAATGTACCGATGGGTATAAAATTTATAGATATTCAGAAGGATTGACAGTGACCACGTCTTAAGCAAATTCCACCATATTTGCTTATAATTCCAGGAAGTCGTATTAGAATCACGTCATATTAAAGGAGATTAACAACGAAGTGTTTTGGTTCAGTTTATCATCATACCGCCACAGTATTACGTTGTGGATGTTCTCATCCACCGACTCTATCATAAACATGTTTACAAAAAAAAATTGCATCCAACGTATATAGTTACCTGATGGTTATAAAAAATACTTAATTCTGATTTTACTGTGGGAATGCCGACTGAATAGTTCAAAAAAATTATTTCATGCAATATTTTGACAATAAAATAATAAAACCAAATTGACAACAAATGGTGCAAAAGATAGAAAGATATTATTGAAGTCTGCGTGTACGCTCAAAATTTTTATAATAATGCTCATAAAATGTTACCCAAAAGGTACTCATAAAAGTTGGCGTCAAAGACATCCGAAAGTTTTGTTGGTATCGAAATAAATGTCGGTTGATTCAATTTTTGTGCAAATTGTGGTAGAACTATTTTTATTGAAGGTAACATTGCGCATTATAAAAAAGTAAAAATTGTAAATATTTATGAGTATTCCATAAAATATTAACCTAAGCGACAGAAAATAAAGTTGTATGAAAACCATAAAATACGTGAGTTAGATTTATTATTCATTTAACCAATACTGCTGTTGTATATTTGTATATTTTGAATTGGATATTCTAGGAAAAGTGACAACAAAATTGGAAATTTAATTAAATATTTTGATCCCACTTATACAAGGCGTCCAGAAACGCTCCTGTGAAACACAAATAATCGATACAAGATACTAGTTACTAATCTAATTCACCTCACTTTCTCCTTCAAAGATGACGCTGAGAAGTCAGCTTATCAAGCACATCTAGCTAGAAAGCTAAGTGTTACGTAGCTGACGGATTCAACTGGCATTGATAAAATACCTACTAGATGAAGATACCAAATCATTTAAAAACAAAATCCATAAGACACTTTCCAAATTTAAGAACTAATTAACTAGCCGTGAAAGAACACTGTTAACATCCAAATACTGTGAACCACCACATTTTTATGGTCTACCAAAAATTCATGAACAAACATAACATTATCACTATCAATCCTGCAATCCGTGCAACAAACTATCGAATCATACAGGGTGTTTCATAGTTAAACCACCATAGGTTGACTGCAAGTAGAGGACACTTTGGTGGTTCCAAATAGCCTTGGTTAATTGGTCTATCATAATTATCAACAGAAATACAGGGTGTTTTATTCATTTAGTTCAATGCTTTTGAAGTTCATAATTTCAATATCTTCTGTAAGTTCCTTGTGGCATTACTTATTCTTTTTTCTTATTCTTTTGGGAATCAAACCACAATAATGTTATAATGTCATAAAATAAAATATATTTTACATTTTACCAGAGGTGTGATCTACTATGAATGGACCTTAATAAAATTTGACAACAAAGTTTTGTAGTCTTAAACTTCAAAATATTATTGATTGTCTAGTTGTCATATTTTTTCGTTGTGTCAGATAGGGACCAAAACTTTTTTTTTTAGCAATTTTATTACTAGTTAATCTTGACAACGGTAGCTGGAACGCTACCGAAACGTCGAAATAAAAAATAAAAAACATTATTGTGGTTTGATTCCCAAAAGAATAAGAAAAAAGTCATAAGTTCAGAACCACCCTATATATTCCTTTTATTTTTGGTGAGGATCTATCGCATTGATAACACAATAAGTGTAATAAAAATAATCATAATCCAGGTCTGGTTTGAGGAAATTTGCAAAATTCTATAATCTCCAATAGATTATTCGAAGAGAACAGAAAAAATAGAGCGACACCAAAATATTTTCCGAAGCGCACATCCCGTTTTACTGCTTAGTGCTTAACTTTTAATGTCAAAGTTATTTACATGTATCATTGACATTTTTGTACGTAATAACTTTAGAACCACCCTATAGATTTCTTTCATTTTTGGTAGGTGTAAGCATCAAAATCTTATCATGTAACAAAAACAGTTATAATCCAGGTTTGGGCTGAGGAAAAAGAATATTTTATCACGATTTTTATAAATCAATAGTTTATTCCAAAAGAACAGAAAAAATTGAGTTACACGGAAATTTTTTTCGAAGTGCACACTTTCTAAAATATTCCAGTCAAAATAATTAACAATTATCAAGTAGGTCTAATATTCTAAGGAACAGAAAAATTTGCGAATAGGCGTAGATTGTTGAAGTACGGAAAACTTTGCAAAATATGTTACCAGGCATACTTAAAACGTTATTGAGAATGTACGAAAATGAATGCCAATCCGTAGAAATTCCAAATCTATCCTCTATAATTGCGTTCATTATACCTAAGCATAAAAAAGTTTCACTGATTGATTTTTAGAAAAGTAACTTTATCATTTTAGTGGACCTAAATTATACAGTGTGTAAAAGCCAAATGGAATAAATTCATTATTTC